>JAXBDA010000794.1:0-70611 GCA_036023075.1 Gaultheria prostrata | reverse complement strand
GGGGGGGGATAGAGGAGAAGCCAGAAATCCTTCAGATCTGTTTGTCTACGCCGATTCTAGTCACAGATTTGTTCGTCTCCTTGGAAATCCTTCAAATCTTCACCTTGTCATCGATTGTTTGGAATAACGGGCAAACATTGATCCTTGATTAGTGTTCCAAAATCACTCTTTCAGTGTTGGGGTTAAAACTAGAACACACACACACAGAGAGAGCGAGATATATATATAGAGAGAGAGAGAGGTTCGGCTCCTATCCAGTAATGTATTGTCTAGCCTATGGCAGGGATTAACTCTCTCTGCTAAATTTATGGCCCTGGATCGAGCCACGTTATAGCCACATATGTTTATTCTTAATTTGTGTAAATAATGTTTAATGTTCAATGTCTTTTTGGAACTCTTTTTTTTGTCAATTATTTCCATTTTACATTATTTTTATTAAGTACAAAAAATGTAGATGTGGAGATTTTCAAATGCCAAAAAGCAAAGGAAGAGCAAAAAAATATTTTTCAACAACAACAAAAAGAAACAGTAATCAAAATTGGAGGGAAAATGTTTACAAAATATTTCCCAATGACTTTAGAAAACTTCCTAAAAATAATATTCCTACACATTTCTATTTGCTAATACCATAATAAATAAAAGGGAAAAATGGTAAAAAAAAAGCATTTCATAACTCATTTTCATCATCATTTTCCCAAACACTACTCCTGTTGCATAATGCATTATGCGCATTCCTTCCAAACAATCTTCCCAAATTCAAAACACATTCTGATCATAATCCAAAAAATCTTAAAATAAAAAGTTGAAAATGAAAAACTGAAAAATAAGCTCCCAAACACCCCATGAGAATAAGATCATAATGCCACATTGGACTAAGCCAATGAATTTAAGCAGTTATGTTTTAAGTATTTACCTAACGCGAGGAAAGACCCAAATTAGCATGAGCTTATATGGTAAAAAAGTTATTGGTGTTTGATAAAATAAAATGCTAATAGAGTCCTTGACACTTTATTTGTCACATAAAACAGGTGAGACAGAATAAATTGTTCGGGGTAGTTGTTTTATGTACTCGGTGTATGCTCATTTGAACCACGTGGATAACTCGTTTATCGGGGATTTTTATCCTTCGATGGGCTCCAATTTGAGATTATGTAGTCATTTGGACGATTTTTGAGTAGTCAAAAATTTCTTAGTTCGATCAAAAAAATTAATCAGAAAGGAGACATGAATCATAATTCATAGTATGACACAGTATTGTAGGGAGTATACATCATCCTTATCCACAATCTCCAATTATCCCAAGGAAATCTAAGGTTTGTGTGGACCGAAGAAAGTAGAACTCTATACCCTAGTCTACCTATTACGAAGTACCCAAACAGAGCAGTATTATATGGGAGCAGTGAAGGGACCAATCTGTTTGGATAAAAAGAGCGTAGGCTTTGCGACTGCAGCAAAGGACGAGAGTACAGGCTTACCTAAATGCTTTGCTGGTTTGCAATGTTAAAGGAACTCCTCAATTAATTAAGCCATGATAATTGATCAATAACTGCCAAGAAATGTCCTTCAACCCCTGCACTGATTCCCTGTCGTCCACCCTTTTCTTGGTTGTACAGTAGAGAAAACTACCCCTCCTTTCAGAGAAAAACTTGGATGCCGACTGGGTATCAGGTGGTTGTACTTTGCGCGCATCTCACCGTCCAAAACATGATATACACCTTGTTCATTTGGGTCTTTAAAACATGGTTTCAAGACCGGAGCCTTGTTTGGTTTCCCCTTTGGATTCCATCAGCCAACAACAAGATAAAGTAACCCCAAAAAAGAGGCCACACGTGAGAGAGAGAGAGAGAAATATTCTACGCGTCAGAGAGAAGAGAGAGAAAAGAGAACTTTTCTTCGACAAAAGGGGGGCCCACCAATTCGTATGAAACCCATTGTGCAAAAAGTTTTTAACGCCGGGTCCTCAAAACCCATTTCGAACAAGGCCTTCGTTAATTCATTTTGATATTTCTTATGACACTGTTGATATTAAGTAGGATTTTATCATTTTTAATTCTGAAAACTTCTTTATGCTAAAGCCGCGATTATATGTATCGCTAATAGTTGTATTTTATAAATGATGTACATATTTGGAAAAGAATCTAATCTTTTTAGATAACCTAGCACGTCAATTGGAGTAATATTTAGTTTTCATGGTAATGGTAAAATATCTCATAAAAACTTTCAATTCTGTCGGAACAATTTTCATAGTCAAAACAAATTTGAGATTGAAGGCTATGAATCAAGATAACCGGTTGAGAATGTATACATTGCCTCTCTTCTTCTTTTTTTTTTCTTTTTTTCTTTTTTTCCTCTCCTTTTCAGAACAAATTTTATTGATTGTTGAATTCTTTCTTATACGATAAATTACTTCATAATACCCATAGAAGAGTTGAGGCCTTATCAAATTTGGGACCTAAATTCCTTGCCTCACTAGCATAATGCACAATCCGGCCCGCTTTTCTGCTAGCTGGATTGTTGCAACATTATTTTGAACTGCAATATGATGGAAACCTTTGATACCGGAATGACACTAGATTGAGAAAGTATATCCACCGGCTGAGAAAAAATCGATATCTTAATGAACTTCAAAATACAATGTATAATGAGATCTAAGCTTGTTCATTCCCAGAAGATTTATGATTCTCATCGCTGATTTGCACTATAACCAAAATTATTTTCAGTTCATTGCTTGCACTATGTATTGAGAGTTTGAATCTCATGTCTAAGTGTAGATCATTGATTTTCTTTTTCTGCTTGTGTTGATGTATCGTTCAATTGGTGGATTTGCTTTTCTTTTTCTGCTAGTTTGTGTTGATGTATCGTTCAATTGGCGGATTTGCTTTTGCAAGGTACTTTATAATGAGATCTGCTTTCAAGAGCGGCTCAAGTGTTATACCAGCAAGATCAAGCGACCTCATGTTAAACCAGCGACGACCTCACTGGGTTAGAAAAATGCACTAAACAAAAAAATAAAATTTAGATGTAAATTAATTCATTTTTAGCATTGTCAGCGCTGAGTTACTCTTGAGATGTTAAAATAAATGAAATTCCAACTAAATTTGAACCAAAATGTTATAAACCAACAAAACAAAACAAGCCTAGCCCAATAAGTTGTGATATGTTGGGAGTCTCTTTTTATCAATGGTATATATTTGTATATGTATATATCTCGTTTGCATAGTCAGAGTTTTTTTTTTTTTTTGTGTGGGTATGCATACATCTTTTCAATGCTATGTATTTTTGTTAGCGTTAAATGAAAATCTTGAAGCCGCCCCTGTCTGTTTTCATAACGTGGTCAAATGATGATTGCAAAAAAACAGATACAATTATCTGTTGCATTTACCAAACGTTCGAGTCAAATGCTGAGATATATTCTCCGTGATGCACGGAGGTTTATTCCAAGCAAGAAATCTAATCTCGCAATGGTCCTTTCCCTAGGCATGTTCACATACTGCACTGCCTTTAATCACGCTGGAACCAAAGTCTTGAGAAACCAAAGTTCGGAATCCGTAGGCCAACTTCTTGATTATAATTGTCCTAAATCCTAATCATGCCAATTCGCGACGACTTGACTCCTGACTGAGGTTTGCCAAAACGAACCTTCCACCTTGAATTAGGATGGCAGCACCAAGGGGCTAAAATAAAGTCTTTTCTGCGTAGGAGCGAAGATGAATAGTTTGGATTGGATTGATACGTCTGTCTTACCATTCGGATAAGAAAAATCGGACGGGTAAAGGGAGGTCCATGGCCAACCCCGTTGTGGCAAATCGATACAAGCAGCTGTCATTAATGAAAAAATCCCGTAAAATTTCCGAAATACCGCATGTTTTTTATTCGGGAATTTCGACGTTTCTTATTTTTTGCTCATATATTTCTTCTCACATTTTTATTTTGATATTATGCATCTATACCCAGTCCATATGGAACTTTGATCCGGCTTTAATTAGACTTCCCGTAAGTGGACGGTGGGATTGAACCCTATGATTAATTGAGATGTGCGTAAGCTAATCCAGACACCTTATTTATCAAAACAAATAGCCTTAAACCTCTAAGTTATTAGATGGGTGAAAAAATGTCATAAGAGACCCATCTTTTTAATTTTTGTGACTTTTAAATATACAGTGCTTCCAAAAAAGACAAAAGAAAGAAGCAATGAATTTAATGTCAAAAAGAAAGAGGCAAATATGGTTTATCTGCTCCATGAACATACTTTGTTTTCTACGGCATTGTTGTCTAGCTTAGATGTGGCTTTGCACTTTGTTAGTATATTCTGGTCATCTCATGTCTGGAGCCTGGCTTGATGGCATCTCCTTGAAATTAAAATAGTACTCCATATAAACAATGTAAATTTCACAGAAAACAAAGAACTTGGATTGATGGGACGAGACAATTTTTTAAGTAAAGTTAAAGAGTTCCAGTCCATCTCATCTATACATGTTATCCTTAATTGCTATTAAAAAAAAAATTCCTTTAACACACTCTCCATACTCGATTGATTAGGATTCGATTTTTGAGATTAAGCCCGAGAAAGTTATTTTTGTCAATTCCTAATTCCGGCACGGAAAACTTGCTTTTTACCCAGTCCATCTCATCTAAATAGGGTTCAATGCCACCGTCCACGTTCAATAGCGAATTACACTTGTCTTGAATTAGTGACGAGTAAGAATAATTTTCAGGACGCACTCAAGATAACTAGAGCAATCATATCCTTATTCATGTCCGATCAAATTTATACTTTTAGTGAGTTTCCCACTTGATAAAATCAGATTTTATCAAATTTTGATAAAATCAAGAGTTGATTTTATCAAGATCTTGATTTTATCAACTCTTGATAAAATCTGATTTTATCAAGTGGGAAACTCACCCATTGAAAAATATTACACGAATTTTTGGAATAGAAATGAGAGGGCCTTTTTGGTTGGACTGTTGTTTAAAGGGTAACGAAAGTAAGAGAGCACCTAAAATTTGCAAATTTCCGAAAGTCTAAAGCGATCACACCTTGAGTTTTAGCTCTCTGCTCGCCGGGAAAGAGGGCACATATTTTTTTTAGACACCCTAGTCTGCGAGGAAAAAGGAATCCAATTCCCCTTTTTTCCCCTGTATAGACTATATAATTTATAGGTAGAATCCAACCCCAAAGTAACAAACGTGGGGCTACCTTCTGAAACGGCTAGCTTGTTGATGGTTCACATGTCAATTTATCGCCATACCTTCTCGTTCCTTTCCCCATTACTATAATTTTCAGGCCCACACTTTCAGAGAGGCCACAGCTCACATCGTCACAGGCATGGCAGACACATTCCCCAAACTTTGCTCACACACACATGGTTGGACAATCACACGGTGCCGTTTCTCTGGCCCCCAAAACAGAAAATTCATTGGGTTGGTCCTCGAGCATGGCCTAAGTACGGTGCCAACATGATTTTCTGCGTGCATGATTAATGGACTGAACGGATTTTATAATATGAATGTTTCCGATCATTGAAGATTGTAAGAAGAGCACACAAGGTCCATAAAAAGGCGGTGAGAGTATCTGAATGCATGAAAATTGCACAATAACAAAGAATTTAGAGCTAAGAATGTGGATTTGTTATCTTTGTGTGATTGACAAAAGTGTCTGGACGTAACCATTCTGAGGATAGTTATTAGCGTCTTTTTGTCCTACCACCACTTTTTATCCATTGCGTTAGGGTAGTGCTCAAGAAAAATCTAATAATTTTCAGTCGATATTCATTTTCTCCTCATTACAATCCAACTTGTGGTGGATTGTAATGAAGAGAAAATTATCAAAAAAATTATTGAGGTGCCCTCCTCAAAAATATTATCAAAATCTCTTTACATTCATATTCATCGTCATAAATCTTGATATCGATTTTTTCCCAAAAGATCATGAAAGCCAAAAGTTTCAAATCTTACCCTTTTGTTAATATCTCAGGAATAATTGAGGTGCGTGAAATCTTACTTAAAAACTTGGTTATCGAGAGCAAAAAAATCTTGATATTGAAGAGTAAATACGTCTACTACAAACCTTCAATTAAGTGCACGTACATTTGCCTTCTCAAAATGTTAGCGCCGTCTAGATCATAATCACACAAGATTTAGAGGTCAAAATTTGCATGTGGTGTGATCATTAACGGTCAAACAGTTCCATTCATGGAGAACTGTATTCTAATGAAATTTAATACTTCAAGCAGTATAATATAATATGAACCCATAATCATCATATCACGTCTCCTTAACGGTTCAAGCCCATAAAACCCCTCCTCACCCTCCAATGTGGTGACTCTTTCTGCTCTTTTAACTACAGCCGTCAGATCATATCACTATAAATTTCCAAGAAATTGAAGTGAATGTTGCTGATATATTGTTTTACAAAAAAAACCAACTTGAGTTTGGCCTAGTTGTCAAGGCCTGAGACTCAGGAATTTACTCATTCTTAACTTTCTAGGATTGAAATCATTCAAATGCTACGAAATTTTGTTCAGAGTTTAATTGGGCTTCTCGGAAGTGGACGGTGGAATTGAACCCTTATGATTATTGAGACGTGCATAAATTTGTCCGAACATTCGAGTTATCGAAAAAATATGGGTATAGATTTCTACACTCTTCTAATTGATGTAAACACTCTTTGTTTGTCTTTTAGCGGGTGACTTTACGAAACAGTCCCTGAAATTTATAAAAAGTGTATGCATGCCGAAAAAAAAGTGTTCGCATCAATTAAGAAAGTGGATCTCGAGTTCTGGCTTCCAATGCCTTTTATTGAAGGTGGCGGTGGGTGGTTATCGGCAGTAGCAGAGCGACGGCGGTAGCAGATAAGACCCTAACGTTAGTAGAAGTTGGATGCAGATCTTTCTTCTTTGAAACCCGGTCTTGTGTAAATTTGGGTTGATCGTTGCGTTACTGTTTTCGGTTTGTATTTTGTTCTTTGTTATTTCCTTTCCGATGTACCAAAAAAAAAGTGGAGAAATCAATTTCTAAAAAACTTATAGAAAACTGATATTGACACTCTCCAAATTATTATTGGTTCCCCCTTCTGAAGTGTAATTATCAATCCATATGCGACACTCCCCATCCGGAGTGTCATTAACAATTTAGTAGGTGTCAATATCAATTTCGAAATCTAAATACGCAGCGTAAAAAAGATTCTCTATACCAGCTTTCTTTACCTCTTTTTCAACTTTCCCCTATTTCTTTCTACTTTTCTATGTTGGCATTCTATTTTCCCAAGGTCTTTGCTTAGCTGAAACCAACTTTACCATTCTTCAACACTTTCCTCTCTCCCATTACTGTCAAAGCTCTCTCTCTCTCTCTCTCTCTCTCTCTCTCTCTCTCCCTGCATCTGCACTCCTCTTAGCTCTCTCTGCATCACTTGGTTTAATGACTGAAGAAAGGTAAACACTCGACTGTGACATTTTTTTTGGGAGATGTTAGCTTTAGTTTTGTTCATTTTAGTTCTCTCTAACACTCAATCTTTAGTGAGTTCTTTGAATGGTGAAGGGTATGCTCTTTTATCATTTAAACAGTCAATTAACGAAGACCCAGAAGGGTCTCTGAACAACTGGAACTCTTCTGATGAAAACCCTTGTTCTTGGAATGGGGTTACATGCAAAGAACAAAGAGTTGTTTCTGTTACCATTCCAAAGAAGAAACTCACTGGGTTTCTGTCTTCTTCTCTTGGATCTCTATCTCAACTTAGGCATGTTAATTTAAGGAACAATAAGTTCTATGGAACTTTACCAGTTGAGGTATTTGGAGCTCTAGGCTTACAAAGTTTGGTCCTTTATGGAAATTCCTTATCTGGGTCTATCCCTTCTCAGATTGGGAACCTCCAATACCTCCAGAACTTAGATTTGTCCCAAAATTTCTTCAATGGGTCGTTACCCACATCTTTGATTCAGTGCAAGAGATTGAGAACCCTTCATCTCAGTCAAAACAATTTCACTGGTTCTCTGCCAAATGGGTTTGGGGCTAATTTGGTTTCCCTTGAAATACTGGACCTTTCTTTCAATAACTTCGGTGGTCCGATCCCTAACGACATGGGGAATTTGTCTAATCTTCAAGGAACTGTTGATTTATCCCACAATTTGTTTAGTGGTTCAATCCCTGCTAGCCTTGGTGACCTTCCTGAGAAAGTCTATATTGATCTTACATATAACAATCTAAGCGGACCCATACCCCAAACTGGTGCCCTTATGAACCGAGGACCAACCGCTTTCATAGGAAATCCAGCTCTTTGTGGCCCTCCTTTGAAAAATGCATGTTCACCTGATACACCTGGTGTGAATTCGTCTTCCTCGTACCCTTACTTGCCAAGTAATTACCCGCCCCAAAATACGGGTGACAATGCTGGAAAAAGCGGGAGGGGAAGTGGGCTTAGTAAAACTGCTGTAGTTGTCATTATCGTTGGTGATGTAGTTGGGATTTGTATTATTGGGCTGCTGTTCTCGTATTGCTATTCACGACTCTGCCCCTGTACCAAGAGAAACGGTGAAAATGGTTATGGTTTTGAGAAGGGGAGAGGGAAAGGAAGGAAAGAGTGTTTGTGCTTCAGGAAGGATGAGTCTGAGACTTTATCGGAAAATGTGGAGCAATATGATCTCGTAGCGTTGGATACACAGTTGGCTTTTGATCTAGACGAACTTCTGAAAGCATCAGCTTTTGTGCTGGGAAAGAGCGGTATTGGAATTGTTTATAAAGTTGTGCTTGAAGATGGGCTTACCTTGGCTGTTAGAAGATTGGGAGAAGGCGGCTCTCAGCGGTTTAAAGAATTTCAGACCGAAGTGGAAGCGATTGGGAAGCTAAGGCATCCTAATATCGTCACTCTTAGAGCCTATTACTGGTCTGTCGATGAGAAGCTGCTGATCTATGATTTCATACCTAATGGAAGTCTTGCAACTGCGATTCATGGTTAGCTTCACCAAACCCTCTTTCCCAAAGTTTTCTGTTGTTGTTTCTTAGTATCACAAATTGGATTTGCGAATGACGTATCACTGACGTTTACAAAATTTTGAACCTGCAATGTGGGTAGTTTCATTTGAAATGAAAAGACAACCAAACAAAAGACCATTCTTTCCAAATCTTTTTAGTAAAGCATTACTTCAAAAGTTATTAGCCTTGTGTAATTGAATGCATAAGAGATCCTATAGTTTTTGCCTTGCACTTTTGGTGACCTGTGTGATGCTTTTGTTTATTTGATTAACTTGGGTGTTGTATTTGACAGGGAGAGCTGGGATGGCATCCTTTACACCTCTTCCATGGTTTGTCCGTCTGAAAATAATGAAAGGAGTGGCAAAAGGTTTGGTGTATCTGCACGAGTACAGTCCCAAAAAATACGTCCATGGAGACCTGAAGCCGAGTAATATACTGCTTGGAGCAAATATGGAGCCCAAAATTTCTGACTTTGGACTTGGACGCCTTGCTAATATAGCCGGTGGGACCCCAACCCTACAATCCACTCGAATGGCTTCTTCTGAGAAACCACATCAAAGGCAAAAAAGCAACGTCTCATCGGAAGTCACGGCATTCAGTTCGGTTGCAAACATGGGATCCTACTATCAAGCCCCTGAGGCACTAAAAGTGGTGAAACCATCACAGAAATGGGATGTTTACTCTTACGGGGTGATCTTACTAGAAATGATTACAGGAAGAACACCTGTAGTCGAAGTGGGCACTTCGGAAATGGGCCTTGTTAACTGGATTCAGCTGTGCATCGAAGAGAAAAAACCACTCGGGGATGTTCTAGACCCCTACTTGGCGGAAGATGCAGATAAGGAAGAGGAGATTATCGCGGTTTTGAAGGTAGCCATGGCGTGCATACAGAGCAGCCCTGAAAGGAGACCATCAATGAGGCATATCTCCGATGCCTTGGAAAGACTTGCTGTGTCGAGCATTGAATAGCACCTATTGGTGAAATATTGTCGATTGACAAATTCCACCTCAGATACAACTAACCGGAGGGCTTAACAAGATCGATTAATCAGAAATTTCGGTGGAAATACAAGCTCCGGTGATGAAGGTGAGGGAAGAAGTTTGAGTATTTCATTTACTTAGGATTCTCTATTCTCATTGTAGAAAGTCTAGGTTAAGTTATTTGCAACATTTAATATTTTTTCCTTTTTGCTGTGAATCTGGTTGTGGTGTTGGTGCATTTTAAGAAGAATGTCTTCTTCTTCTTGCTCTTATATTGCACCATTTGTTTGTTTGTCGTTTCTGTTTGCCTGGTTTGTTGTTTTCCATGTCTAGGCTTTTAGCCTTGTAAAGCTTAGGGAATAAACAATTGTGGGGCTGATATAATTTAACTATTGAATATGTGAAAGCTATCATAGATGGCTATGACATTTTTCGTGGTGACCAATGGTCCCATTGATCCCCTGGACTAATTTGCTTTAGCGATATCAATTACTGTTGTAAAGATGAGGGCTTTCCACCGGGGGCTTTTAGCCAGTGGAGGCATCATATACTCTCAAGAGGTTCAAGCCTAAGCCTGACTAACAATACTGACTGAAGCTGGGGAAAAAAAAAAAAACAAGGGCTTTTAGCTCAGTTGATCGTGTATCAGGTGCTTTGAAGTTCTGAGTTTGAGTTGATGGAACAGATATCCCTTGTAGTAATCTAACGGCTCGATTGGATGCATGATTAGTTTTGGGTTGATATACGTAATAGTGAAGGAAGATAAAATAGTAGGGAGTATTATATTTTATGGAAGGTGAACTCATATTGATGTAACATTTATCTAGGAGGATTAAAATTGGTTTGGAAGATTTTACTAAAAGGGGATAAAATAGTGTTTGGTTTGTTTTGTAGTTGAAATGGAGTGACAATGATAAATAAGAGAGTTGGGGGTGCATTGGCCCGGATCAGGGAGGAGTTATTCGCCCGGATTAAATTGGAGGGGCATTAAATAGCCGGAGTTAAAAATGGGCTCCCAAAAAAAGCCATCCGCGTTGGCCTGGGACTAAATAGTTCAAGATTCCTTATCCAACTATCCAAGCCAGCATCAAAAGGGGCCCTAACTTAACAAACATACCAACATTAATACTCCCTCCGTCCCGAATTTGTTGTCCATTTACGGGTTTGCGTGTCATTTTTCAATTACTTATCTCTCTCAATCTATCATGTGTTTTACAATTTTGAAAATTTTGTTTAATAGTACTCATCGAGAACTATCAAACAAGATCCATATTGAATATATACAACATTACACATTGAAACATATAACCAATTTTTTGAGGTGCAGTGAATAGTGAAAATGAACAACAAATATGGAACGGAGAGAGTATATTTTATCGTGAAAGCTGAATTATTGTGAAAGCTGAATTGACTTATGGGGATGATGAGGTTATGGGGACCAACGATATGATATTATGATTATAGCCCATGTGGGATGTGCACAACTCAATTAAACTTGGGTCCAATTTTTTTTTTTTTTCGAGGGTGATTAAGGTTCAATCTTTTCATTATTATTGAATGTTTATTGACATCTATATGTATGCAATAGTCATGGACTGATGTCGATAAACATCGATCCATGGCTATTGCATAATGGCCAGTTCATCGTGTCCCCTTATTTCATAATGGTAATATTCTGCTACTGATGTTCACCTAATTGATGGGAAAAAAATACTAGCCTTGTCTCAGTGCTATAATTATTGTTTGACGTGAGTTGCGTGACTATTAATTGTGTTAGAATTATTGTCTGGGTCGTGTACATGTTTATGATGGAATTTTAATCCAAGTTTGTGAATTTTTTGTCCCAAAAAATAGGAAAAAAGATCTCGTGATCCAAGTCCAATTAACATTTTCGATCCAACCCGAAAAAATTGGAAAAAATCGGCCGAACCAAACCAAACCAAACCAAATACTTATCAAACGGTTTGGTTTTGGTTTTGTAAATTTAGAAACCGAAATGTTCAATTCAGTTCACTTTGAGAAAATACCAAAAATCGAATTGAACTGGACCGATTACACCTCTAGACAGAATGATGGCAAGTCGTACGGAGCAGAGCACATGGTGGGAGCGGGAGGGACTCCACAAATAAATGGGACATAAAAAGCATTCCCTTTCTCTCTGGTCCATTCATTTACTTTACCATGACTTTCTAGTTTCTATTTCCTCTCACTTCTTGTCCAAATGCTATTTTGTCAAACAAATAGTACAGCAATAAAGCCAACTTGGACAAAAGGTTGGCCATTGTAATCTAACATTCCAACGACGTAGTTTTGGCCGTCGTATAATCCCGTAGTGCGGAGGCGTCCGATGGATTTTCGCCCTACGGGATCTCTAAATTCCTTAATTTGTTTGCCTTTTACTTGTTCGTTTGGATGAACCATGCATCTTATGAGATTTAATTTGAATTACAATAATTTTTTCTTCCCAACGAGACCTTTAAATTGATTATTTTTTGGCGGGATAATACATTATTTTCTTTTTGCATGTAAAGCACATGGTTTCCAAGAAAGGAAGAGCAATTTAGAACAAAGAGAGTAACATCTTAAATATATCATTTAGCCAAAAAACAAAAAAGAATTAGCTTGCATTTTCTACTTCAAGGTGTACTTGCCCGCAAGTTATGCTCAAACAACCAAATTGCAGATAGGTCCGGAGTCACGTATCATCCAAATTGCCTTGTTTGGTTGTTAGTTTTAAAATAAGTTTTTTGAGATAAAATGTTGTATAGGGTCATATTTTTTCTTCTTCAATCAAGTTTTTAAACATTTTAACAATTTTTTATTTACTTTTTTGTGAGAGTTATACATCCAAAAAGATTAAAAAAATAAATTAAAAATTTGCTAAAAAATCATTTACGAAAAAACACGAATGATGAAGCAGTCAAAAAATTCAATGTGTACGCATGCCCCGCATACGCAAAATGCACGGACGGTGCATCCTGACCGTCTGTGCGTGTTTTTGACGGTCCGGATTTAAAAAAAAAAACTCTTTCATGTAAGAGAGTTTTTTTTTAAATCCGGACCGTCAATTCCTGAGTGGACGGCCCAGATGTGTTCGTGCACGTACGCGTAGCAGGGTTATTTTGGAAGGGGAAAAAAGCAAAGCAGAGTCATTGTTTTCGGCCAAATCGTGATAGTATTCAATTGCACCCCTAATTCATGAAATAGTCACAAAGCATTCATTTTCTACCTAAATTAATCCCTGGAATTGCAGCACTTAAAAAGCCTAGGACAATGTGAGACTGTGTGAGAGAGAAAGAGAGATGGATTAATCAAATGTTGATGAAGAGGGAACAAGAATTGCTTCATTCTTCCGCACAATCCGAAGTCGCTTCACACGGTCTACAAATTCCCTGTTCAAGATCATCCAAACAGCTTTATTTTTAAAAAATCAAGTTTGATAATAAAACACTGTAATTACCACCGATGGTGGTGGGCAGTGTGCCTCATATTCCCGGGGAGACTCGGTTTTGAGTCTTGCCAGTAGCAAGGGATTGTGAGGGTACACACTTATGCCCACTTGTACCTAGGTGGTGCCGTGGTGATGGCCTGTCCTCACGGACAGTTGCTATGGCTCAAACCGGACATTCCACTGGCGGGTCGGGAGCCTCTATGGTCACGACCAAGGGGGATTGTTACGCTGACTGTCCCCTTTTTTTTTCGGATAAAAAAAATAAAAAACAATGTAATTAATTTATGTGATAGTGATCAATGGGGACACATTGCCACCCCATACTCGTCAAAGCCCCACTTTACACCATTTCTCATCAAACAGAAACTTGTAATACTAAAAACCCACAAAAACAAATAACCCTCTTTACACCAATTTTCCCTCATCTTTTTTCTCACAAACAAAACAGAAAGGTAAAAGTGGGCTCATTCACAATGAATGCAATGCTGGTATAGTGTCTTTTCGACATATTTCTGTAGTACTTTTTTTTTGGGTGTAAAATAGAAAAATGATTTTTCTTCTCCTTCCAACGACTACGAGATCTAGTAGCGTCCTCCTTCTTCATTCATAACTAGTTTATGTGATGGGAAGACGGGACAAAGGTATAAAAATTATTCAACAGATACTATACTGGAAGGAATTCCGGGAGGACCCTATGGGAATTTAGAAATCCAACGCTTTGACAGCGAGGCTTTGCAGACCTTTCAAAAAGAGAGATTTTGAGTTATCAAAAACTAAAAATAAACAGGAAGGAATTATGCAAAAGAAACTTACTTCCAAGGGCAATCACCAACACTCCTCCAATTCTCATCCATGTCCTTGTAAAACAGGGAAAACTCTGACCCAGCCTGGAACAACCTTAGCCCAGATAGGGACTGTCTGCCTGTCCAAAATTATGAGCCTCAAAATCATATCTCAACTTCAAAAAGTAAAGATGTCAAACACAAGAAAATTTAGAATCTACCAAACATGTCCTCAAGCTGAATTGCAAGGGTTGAGTAATCCATATGCTCAAGTACGCATATTTTTCTACCCACAATGACCCCTTCCATGTTGACCTTAATGTAACCCCATCGCTCTTTGCTTTGCACTCCCTCCGATTCCTCATCAAGATTTGTCACCATCTTTGCAGGATATCTCATCTTTGCAATTTTATGCTTCGGGTTCAACTCGTGCCAATCTAACAGATCGCCGTAATCATCTGGACTTACGAAAATTGAAGTCAAAAGAAAATACAATGATATGTTCGTCACTACTCCCTCATTAGGCTAGCGAAAACAGGCTCTAAGGGGAAGAAAAAAACTCGATTGGAATAGCTAACGGACTTTTCACAGAAGTTTAGTTACTATGATATGATCTTCATTTGATGTTCTCTAGTATGCTTTCCATTCTAGCAAGTGCATTCGTAATATTTTGTTTCTTCCTAGTTTGTGCTGTTGGTGGCTTGTTGCACTCTATTTTTCGGGTAAGCATATAAACAACACACTATGCATAAAATCGAAGCCAAATGAGGTGGCATAAAAATGTCATTTCAAAAAAACAAGACGGATCCATTTTCTTTAAATTTGTTATATGGTCCAAGAAAATGTCGCTGTCACATCATTCTGATGAAGTACAAAAGTCCTCAAAGAATAGAATTTTTTTCATATTATAATTGACACGTCTCGCAACCATTTCTAGAACACATTGAAGAGATACAAACACAAATTTCATAGAAGATCCATCGTAACGGCTAATACAGTAGTAAGGAAATATTTGATATACCTTGTCCTGGTGGATGATAAGTTTCAGGCTGCAAGGCTCTGAGACTAAGTCCCAAGTCAATCATACTATCATCCTCCTTGGCTTGATAGTAGACCGTGTGGTTTAAAAGATAGCCTGATGTGTTTGAATCCATGGCAGCACAAAAACTATATCGGTACCGGGCTTTTGAGACTGATATTTATGCACATTTATAGACAGAGAAGAAGACCTAAACATGTTACATGAGAGGCAAGGGAAATGGAAGACAAGGAGACCTTTAACCTTTTTCCCCATTATCAATCATTGAGGAATTGTCTTTGTGTTTCTGCCACTTAGAACATGCTACAACACTAGGAAGTAACAAAAGAACAGAAGAACAAGGGATGGCCAGAATTATCTTTCAAAAAGTGGGTCTGGATTTTTGCTTCCCAACATTGCAATAATGATCCATCTTTTTTGCGGGGTTCAAATTTGGTAATGATCATAGCCAAGAAAAGAAGTGAGTCCCACATGTTTATCGTGAGAAAGTGTGGAGTCTGAGAGTACGTACTTCGTGTTAAGTCATGTTTCTCTTGGTTTTTTTTGTCCTTGCCAATACGGTAGCTTACATTGGGTGAATGAGGTTGAGGTGGTGTGGAGCCTGATAGTACTTTTTATTTTCTTTGAACTGACGAAAAAGGTGGGAGGAGGGCAACCAACGTAACAACCCCTGGACATAACCATAGGTGCTCCCGACCTGCAGCCTCATAGTACTTCACGTTAGTCATGCTACTCTTGGTATTTTGTCCATACCGATAACAATAGCCGACATTGGGTGAATGGAGTAACTTTGTAGTTCATCACAATTCACATACATAATACATGAAGAAATAGTTGCGGCGACCATAGACATGCTTCCATTGGTGAATCACGTAAAGCTGATATTCTTGTTGGATTTACATTTGAACTATTTTGTGTAGCGGAAATGAGAATGTTGAGGTGGATGTGTTGTAAGACTAGACGAGATAGGATTAGAAATGAAACAGTCCGCGAGATGGTAGGTGTAGTACCTATAGAGGAGAAGTTGAGGGAAAATAGGCTTAGGTGGTTTGGGCATGTCTATCGGAGACCAACGGATGCAGTAGTTAAGAGAGCGGATAGGATAGCTTTGAGTAGCAACGCTCCGGGGAGGGGAAGACCCAAATTGTCATTAGATGCGGTAGTGCGTAAGGATTTGAGTCTACTAGGGCTAAGTGAGCAAGCAACACTTGACAGAGCTCAGTGGAGGAAAATGATTTATGTAGCCGACCCCAATTGATTTGGGACATAAGACTCGGTTTGGTTTGGTTTATTTACATTTGAACTATTTTCACTTCTGCATTCATATACCTTTTTTTTTTTTTCTTAAACAGAGAAAAGGTGGGAGGGGCAACTATGGCAACCCCTTGTGCGTGACCATAGGAGCTCCCGACCCGCTGTGAAATGCTAGTTCGAGTCATAGCTATTGTCCGGAAGGACAGACCGTCACCACAACACCACCTAGGTACTAGATGGACAAAGGGCCCTCCATGCTAGTGCTGCAGTTGGAGGGACTCGAACCTTGTCGGATTGTGTACGGGAGGGAAGAGCATTTAAGCCTACCCACCATTGCCATCCAGGTTACCACTTAACACATCAAATTTAACACCTAGTTTTTATTTTTTATTTGTAGAGCAACACCTAGTTGAATATAAGAATTTTTGTTCTGTATCAAGTTAAATAAAGCTCAGAAAGAAAGGAGAAAGGTCCCAGTTTCCTACACATATGGAGGGTTTTCAAAGAATTTTGGTGGAAATCTAACTCACAAGGAGTGTCTGGTCGAAAAAACAGAAATAACTCAATGCATGGTTTGAATTTCATCTACACAATCCAACTAGGGTCCACCCTGGTTTATACAGACAGGTCATTGCACCATCTACTTGATCACTTCAGAGGATGGGCAGATTTGAAATGGTCTGAGAGTTGTTGCCAGACAAGAATCGGTACATAGCCCACATGCAACTCTCTAAAACTTATCAACTCAACAACCATAGTCATCTGACACAAAAATAAATTGGAACTTTTTTAATTTTAATTTGCTTTTCCCTTTTCATTAATTAATGTTTATATATAGATTACGGGAAGGAAAATAGATTGATGGAAAGGAAAAAAATGCATACTGCTTAAAGGCGAACAGACAACAAAACGAAGGAAAATATAGCCTGGTGAAATCATCACACAACTTTGGAGCCAACATGGTGTCCAGAATCGTATCAGTAAAATATCTGTCAATCATAGATAATGGTAAACGAATTCCACATTAAGAATCGATGTCTCAATCCGAGAGCAACGATTAGAAAGTTGGTTTGCATGAGTTCCATGAGAAGTTAAGCCATAGAAACAAGAAAAGTACTGGTCCATGGAAATCAATACATGGACCACTGTCCTTTGTGTCAATAACATGCAAGAGCTGATCTGCACATCTCAGACACATTAATCAAGCATAAATGGTAGATTTGTGATACATCTGCCTGAACCCTTGTTTTGTTCTTTTGCATGTGTGTGCATACAGAGGATGTTTTGTACATACATGATGAAGGTATTGAGAGTCTCCGTAGCCCTGTACCCATGAACCTTCAATGCTTTCAACTATGGGGACTTGCACTTGGCCTTCTAGAATTTGACATCCACAAAAATGACAAGGCAAAATTCACCACATGAAACTTTATAGCCTGATTGACCTTGATCCATAGCCGAATTCGTGAGTAACTGTGCAGGTATTCTTTTGAGTCTTGATTCCATTCAGTATATGCCAATCTTCCTTTCCCCAGAACAGTCCCCACCCAAAACAACCACAAAAAAAAAAAAAAATGATAGAGAAAGAAGGTAGAAACAACAAAAAGAAAAAGAAAAACGGATACACACCCAAAGGTGATATGCATAAAAACAATGCCAGCCTACATGCAACAAGCTTCCAAAATGGTGAAAATTACTTCTCATCAGTTCCTTTGTGGCCTTAATTTGCGTAGGGAAACCTCCATCTAACAAACCTTCCCTGCATAGAGAAGTGATGGAAAATTACATATTTGATGGCCTGGCAAAGAAAAGTACGACTGGTGTTGACAAGATTTAATGGTCAAGAGAGAGAGAGAGAGAGAGAGAGAGAGAGGGTACCCTCATTCCGGCTTCAGATGCGGGAATGCAGCCTGCTTCAGACGTGGGGAATGCACCCTAATAAACTTTGGTAGTAACAAATCTCATGGTCTAGATAATGAACTTAGTCATACTGACTTAGAAATAGTACTATACAGGGGTATACTTGGTCCACAGCCTGCAGTTTGATTAAAGAGGGATTAGTAATTATAAAAGTAGCAGTGCAAACATTTTATCAAAGATGATATATTTCCATCTCCAGAGGGGAGAGGAGTAGGAAAATTGTTCTTACCAATCGTCCGCCGACCAAGTCATAATGAGCATAATGGGGACCTTCTGGTTCGCCAAATACTTTATAGGTGACCAAGTGCTCAGGAATTAGCTTTGCAGTTTCTGTGAAAAGATTGTGAGCCAGAAACAATGAAACAGAAGAAAATACAAACTCCAGTAGAGCTATGTATGTGGAAGTATTTCTACTACGAGGAAGTTTACCGTAGACAGCTTCTGGAGGGCAAATCAGGTCCCGATCTGCAGCAATGGCTAAGACAGGAACTTCGCTTTTATGAAGATATTCCTTGAAGAAAAATGTACCAGTTCTATTACTGAGCCCACCTTCTCTAAAAGCTGTTGTCAGCTGCAAGATTAATTTAGCAGGAACAGTACCTGCCATTTGTGGGCAAACCGTATTAGAATGCTGGAGGAGACAACGATAACTGGCGCTGTTAACAAAGAAAAATACAAGTTCTGCTCAACACCCATTATTACATCTTGCTTCCCTTTGAAAAGTCGGTGCATGGAATCTCTTAAAACCTCAGTTGAAAACCGTGCATAATGGTTGAAAAGTATGGATTCTGCTCAATTAAGAGTGCTCAAGTGCAAAAGGGTAGAATCAAATATCAGGACCCATTGACAGATCCGTGAATTTCATGATTAAGAATACCACCTGCATCAAGATGATATCCTAAATATGTAAATATATGCTGCAAAGAACTCAAATAAGCCCCCCCAAATAACAATTCGTATAGCCCTGCACCAACTCATTGCCATTCTGTGATCAATCTTTGTGCAAGTCATACTCATAGCTATTAGACACTCCAGTTCATGCCAAAGGTGTACACCATGCTATTAATCGTACATAACATTTAATGTTCGAGTCTTCATATTCAACTTTAGAACAAGAATATTAACACTAACTCTCAAATTCATGCTGAAGTGATGTTGCACGTTGTACTTACAAAAGTTGCACAGAACAAGTTTCCTTCCTTAACAACTGTGGTTCCATTCAACTATAGCAGAGGAAAGAAGAGAATGAATCTGAAATTCATACTGAAGCAGCATTGCATGTTATACTTACAAAAGTTATTCAGAACAAGCTTCCTTAGCAACTCCGGATGCATCATGTCCTCTGCTGATATCAGATTATTAAGCCACGCCAAGACATAAGGGGGGCGAGATGATAGAGGATAAGCTGCTGCAAGTAACGCCCCAAAAGGAACAACTGGAACATTGAGAGCCTGAGCAGGATCAGCCTACATGAAAAGTGGTTTACCAATTAGTATTGTACAAGCCCGACTCATTCCACCTAGGATTTAGAAGGAGACGGTTGCCGATATAGAACATAGAGCTGATTTACCAGTTGCTTTCCATTAACTTACAAGGGGTAGGAGCACTTTGAGTGATGAGTTTGAAGAGGTATAGTCAACAGATGATGCCAATGTAACAACAGCTGCCAATCCCGGGTCTCTTCCTTCAAAAGCTTCAAGGATGAAAAATGTCATTATGCCAACCACATAGATTTATTTTTTAGTGCAACATGATGGATTACATAAAGAAAACAACTCAACTTGAATGCATAGAGTACCGGGAGTGACAACAAAAGCTAACCATTTTCTTCAAACTAGCACAATGTTATCTATGAAGAAAAGGCATTTACTAATGTGATTGTGATAATATCATTGCATAAACAAGGTGGTCCAAGCAAAGTTACACTGATCAACTTCACAGGTGGGAATGTCAATTTCACAAATTGATGCCCAACTATTGATATAACAACACCACCTGGTACTGACAGTCATTTTAAAGCCCTAGGAACACGGAAAAGGGGGTTAGCAGTTTGCTAACTTGTATTCTCTGAAGTGATACTCTACTTAGATTGTCATTCAAGCAATCGTCCATAGTCCATGCATATCTGAGATATCAACCTCCATAATTGGCACGGGAAATAGCTTTATCAAATCCAAAAATCATAATAACCACTAGATATTCTATCAAACATGGAATTAGTATGAGACTTCATTTGGAACTACTTCAAGTAGGTGATCTTTCATATCATCTTACTATGAGCGACTGATAAGCATCCTTATCCTGTCAACTTCTGATAGTCCAAACATTGAAAGCCGCTAAAATTTGTTTTCTAAAATGGCTTATGGACTAATGATGCCAAAGCTGGCAGCAGCTGACAAAGGCATTGCGTTGCTTTGGAAAATCTCTTAAGAAAATGCCTACAAGTGTCGATAGTACAGATATATCCATGTATGAACTTAACAATGAATTCCTAATGAGGCTTTAAAGTGCTTGGATGGTGATGCTTTAGAATAATTAGCATTCCATAACAGTATTTGGAAACCTAAGTAGATATCAGAATAGAAGGGAAAAAAAACTCTGCCTGTTGAAAAATGAGAAAACATGAGGAGTGTAATATTTGGACCCTCCCTTTACTTTTTTCTTATAAAGCCGACTGTATT
This sequence comes from Gaultheria prostrata, assembly GCA_036023075.1. Taxonomy (NCBI): domain Eukaryota; kingdom Viridiplantae; phylum Streptophyta; class Magnoliopsida; order Ericales; family Ericaceae; genus Gaultheria; species Gaultheria prostrata. The sequence continues at coordinate 49,536 of JAXBDA010000794.1, read as the reverse complement.
TGTTCAAACACTCAACAAACATCAGAGAGGTAATGGGCAAGAACTACCCAAATATAGCTGTGTTATTTTTCTCAGGCAACTTATAACAAATATTGATAGTTTTTATAGGACGTCTGCCATATGAAAACAAATGCATGCAAAATATACCTCTAAATGAAGTATCTATTTCTTGTGATTTGGAAATAAAGTAAATGATGTCATCTTACCGCATCGTGACAGCATAGCATACAGCAAGATACCTCCCATGGAATGTCCAACTGCAAACAATTTACCATCCTTCGGTTTGCACTGGCCCCTTACGTATTCCATCTGTAACATAAAACTGAAGAACATTAACTTATTGTGTCTGTGTGTTGCATGATTGGCTTATAAACCACAAAAGATTCATGCACCCAAGAAAGAAATTTATATAGTAAAATGGGGAACACAGAATTTAGTTAATGACTTCAAATATAGTTCATGTTAATGCCCTTCCAGCATGAGAAAAGTCACCTCACCGCAACAGGGATGTCCTCTTCCAGGTAGTGATCAAAGTCCCAGTCATATTTAACGATCAAGTCAAGTTGCTTCTGGAAATCTTCTATTGTTGTGAAAAGACGCTCTTGCAGATTATAAAGCTGAGGCGAAACAGACCGTTGACTCTCTTCAACAATATTTACAAGCTTTTGACTCAAATCCTTGATTTGGCTAGCCACAGCAGAATTTTGCCTTGCTTCTAACAAATTTGAAAGTTTTCCTCTTATCTCATCAAAGCGTTCAGATAGAAAAGAGTCCTCTAAGAGTCGTGATATTTGATCAAAAAAATTTGCATACACGATTTGTAATTGTCTTTCACTGAGAAAGCCAGAGAGTCTTTCTGACAAACGCATAAAGGTTTCCGTCAACTTTGTAACTAGTTTTGATTCATCCCAAACTGTTACTATACCCGCCGGGTTGCCTTTGGCAACAGAGTTATAAGATTCTGACAATGATCTGAAAATATTGGTTGACTGCTGTTCCGCAGATAAAACTCTATCAGTTGCAGCGTCAGCAGTAGCTTCCATCTGATCAGCTATTGCATGGGCATTCTGCTCAATTTGTTTCAAATCTGAACCCCGCATGCTCAAACCAGCACCTCTAACTTCAAGAATCCAAGTGTCAAATCCTTGACCACACATGTAACGGGCAAATGAGGACTGCAAACATGTAAGTCGAAAGTAAAACCATGATTATTAAGTCATGACATGAGAAGCTAAAACAGAGAATTTGGGTGGGATAATTGTACAAACTCCATCACCAAGAGGGTTTAAGAAAATAATTGCCCTTATGACACTTGGAGCAAGAGGACTATAAGACTCGCTAGCCAAACACAGTTTTCAATGGTACTTTTCTTTCAATTGATAAGTATAATATCCCCTTCATTATCCACACAGACAATTCAATCACAAGCTATGAAGCACCAACACTTCTAGAGGTCGCCGTGTCCACGTATCGGACACGGGGACACGGAGACACACGTGTCACACGCGGGGACATGTATTGAACACGCTACATGGCGTATCCCTTAAATTAAATTATTTTTTGAAGGGGGGCACGCGGGGGGCATGGCATGGACACGCGTGTCCCATATATACACTCTCTCTCGCTGGTTATATGTATATATATGTACATATGTATGTACTCATATATATATATATAGAGTTCCGATCTAATGAGGGATCCCTCAACGAGCTTAAGTTGCGGACCTTCACTTTTCGGACCAAATTTCGACAATCCGAACCGTTAGATGTGTTTAAAAGGTGTTTTTAAGGGTACCCGCGAGAATTTGGCAAAAAAAAATACCCCCGGAAGGGCTTGATCGGAGCAGTTTTTCATAAAAATGCTATAAATGTAGCATGTACCAATATATATACATGTATATAACAATATAGATACCTTACATATCAAAAGAAAAGTGTATTTATCTATGCATAAAAACTGTAACTGCATACATATATGATATATTTTCATATATGATTAATTAATCATTTATTTATTTTTGCTGTGTCCCTCGCCGTGTCCGTGTCCATTTTTAGAATTTTCCGTGTCCCGTGTCTCGTGTCCGCATCCGTGTCGGTGTCCGTATCTGTGTCCATGTTCATGCTACATAGTTCACAAGAGTAAAATTGAACATCATGTGTCCTTACGTTGATCAATATGAAAGCAATTGACCAGACAGCGCTGATTCTCCTGCTCTACCAAGTCACCCATACTGAAAAGAAACTCTTACAACAAGAGATCCTAGCTAGTCATACATTATTTCATTTGGGGCAACTTTGGTTAAGACATACCATACAAACAAGTCAAACTTACGAACTCTTCAAGGGCAACATAGAGTCAGCATGCTGAATATAAGCTCAGCCCTAAAACCCATGTATAATAATTGAAGCAAATGATTATTTGAGTTGTACTTGTGCACAAGTAGTGCTTATTAGCTACAATTTTGAAATTAATTTTAAGAACTAAGAGTAGATTTAAATAAGTGCAAGCAAAGACGTGACTGTTATAATTGTGGACACTAATGCATGTGCTCCATATTGAGCGAAAAAATTGACTAAATATGGATTGGGTATACCCTGCAACAATCAAAATTTAACCCATAGATAAATTACATACATGTGTGGTACACAAAGAAAACATCAGCCAAAAGAGCATTAGTTGAGTACAACACTACAAAATTTTGTAACCAGCTCCGAAGTAATTACGAAAACAACACTTGCTAGGAAGCAGACATTTTGAATTTCCGTTGCATCAAAAAAAAAAACAGGAAGTAGACATTTTTCTACTGAGGTGGCGTGCAATATTTGTAAAGTCTACGCGTTGAACTTCGAAACAAGTTATTGATAGGTTCGAAGTGGCAGTTATTCATCCTGGAAAAGGTAACAAATAATTTTCCAAGGTCCCAAGCCTCTTCAATTTTCCCCAAGTAGTAATACAGTTTCGCAACACACACACACACATATATTGTATAGATATGTGTATATATATACAAACATAAATTTATAGAGAGGAGGAGGGAGGAGTAAACTGACCCCAGGAGAGAGGTCAAATCCAATGGCATTGGTTGCCACTCCCGACAACAGAAATAAGGGGTGATTCCTTGGAGGAACCTGTACATGTATAAGAATATTCCGACACAAAATTAATTCTACCCACGCTTATCTTTCCCAAAAAATCACATCCCATGGAAACTTTAAAGTTCAAATATAGAACGGTATGCAATAAACCAGATTGTTTCGATCCATACAACATATAAAAAGATACAAAAAAAAAACATCATAGAACGAAGTAGAACACATGATATAAGTGTGCCTTAGCAACATTTACATAACAGTAAAATACAGGATGCCTCGAATGCAGTACTACGTACATATAGAGACGCATAACAATCTGCAATGAGATTACATCGCTTGACATCGAGCTAGCTGTTACTCGTTAGTTCTGAGATTAAAGTAAAGCACTTAATTGCAGGATCCTTCTAAAATGGGTGCGTTCCCTAGACGGGAGCTCGGTCGACGGGAGCTCTCTCCCATCCATACGGGAACCCGCTCCTAAATAGGATGGGAGCTTCCACACTAATCTTAAGGACGAAATTTTCACTTCTCTTTTCAAATATATGCAAGGAAGAAGAAAAAGAAAAAAGAAGTAAGAGAGATTTAGGACTCTCTTTCTCGTCTTGTATTCTACTACTTATCTATGTATTTAGTCCATATATTTGACATAAAAAATTCTATTGGGATGTCATTTCTCACTCATGTTTATACCTATATAATGTTTCTATGCACTCTCTCCTTTTGCAACTATAAAACATATGTACACTACATATAAATATATAAATTTATTCATATATATATATATATTTACTCATTAAGTATTACCTCGCCACTCCTAACCTAGGGAGCTTCTACATACTCCCACTCCCCTGCATCCCCTCCCACCCCGCTTCCGCTCCTGCTTCGTACAACTTAGGTAAAGCACAAGAAGCCTCATCAAAGGGTAAGATATAAAAATATGTAGCAACCTACAATACAGATTATGCTCTCAGTCTTAGTAATACCATGAGATTACAGTAAAATTCAAGGCGCCTCATTATAGAGCAAACACATAAACCTATACAGAGATAACAAAAGCAACACCCTGTGCAGGAGCACCTCTAGAGTTTTAGTTCAGCGATAGCAAAATCGCATAGAAAATTTTCGTAGTGCAAAAGCCTACATAAGATATAGGTTTAAATTTGGTTAAGAATTTATAGGGCCCGATTTATTTTGTTTGTTCAGCTATACTATCTACTTATACACACATTTAAGTATATTTTCATTTACTTTGGCTTTGCATAATTGATACAGACAATAGTAAAGGAAGATAATTATATGTTCAAGAAAATAATTAGTGCATATTTTTAAACCAGGCGTTCGCTTGAACCCCTGAATGCCTAGCAAAGCTGCAACAACCTGGATCCACAAGCACCACGAAAATAACATCAAAATTAATCAATGAACCAATCCCACTTCCTTCCATACTTGCACAATTTCCGTATACATTTCTCGTTTGCTTGTCGGTCGTCCCGTTAAACATGTAGACTTCGCCACCACGAATAACGTACTGAAATCTCATTCGCATCGGACACCATCTCGACGTTAATCGGTCGGCCCATGGCTTCCTAGCTCCCGGCCTAACTCGCGTGACTCTCTTTTTCTCCGTGTAAAACCTCCCCCCCTAAAACCTGTGGCAACCTAGCTCCTTTATATTATCGTTAAAGCTTGCTGAGTCATTCAAATCAATGCTAGCTTGATAGACAAGTGTCTATTCTCTCAACATTTGTTATTTTTCTTCTTCCTTATTCATGTTCATCCACAACAAACAAAACCACATGCACACAAGCATATGAGCCTTTCACGTTTACACTTTCCTCACTCGATGTACACCCATCTCCGTGCAAATATACTATTTTACATCATTTTCTTTTTCTTTTTTCCATTTTTTCCCTCTTTATCGAAAATACGGATATTACAAAAGCCATCCCTGAGTACCCGACCGTGTGTGATACACATGATGCAAATGCATAGGTAGGGGTGGACATCGTGTCGTGTCTTGTCGTCTTTGTGTAGTGTCATTTCAGGTTCGTGTCAGAACGCCTGTTGGCTTAAACGTTTCATATATATTAGCATTAACCCGACCTTCTTAAAATTGTGTCGTGTTTGGGTTGTTAGTTAAATTTTTTTATATGTACATAATATACACCTAGCAAGGTTGGCGCATGAACAACTTATTTGATCCAATGACAAAAATGAGGACATTTTCAATACCATCATAACAACAAGAATGATAAAATCGACAAAAATGCCTTAAGCCACAAATTTTTTTTTTTTTTTGATAAGTAAATAATTATATTAAAGAAAGCATTAAGGGATGTTACCCATGTACAAAAGAGAGGCCACCAACAAAAAGGCCCTATACACCAACACGGAATATAAAAGATCAAACCAATCCAAAAATTGGTCAAGGGAAGGATAACAATCTCCCTTGTCCCAACTATACAACCTATTCACCAAAAAACTTTTGATTCTAAACAGAGGCTTTTCAACTCCTTCAAAACATCTTTGATTTCTCTCCCGCCAAATAATGCCTTAAGCCACAACTAGATATAAGTCTCAAAATTAAATACTTTTGTACAGGTAATAGAGCAAGTCTTAATATAAGTTGTAAACGAAAAGCCAAAGCCTAAATAACGGAAATCGTGGGGACTACAACTTGATCGTTTCTACTAAATTAAAGCCCCAATTTGAAGTCCACAAAGGAAGCCTATCCCAAACATGAATCCGAACATCAAAACCAAATTCTGTGATGGACTATAGTTATACATTAACATGCATGTCTTGCCTTTCCATAATTCCATTGATGTTTTCCTATACAAATGACCAAGTATGATTGAAAAATCAAATCTTCTCATGATTGGGAACTTCGAAAGAATCAAAACTAATCCTTTAAGCAAACACAAGTACGGCTGTACGGGCTATTGGTTGGCATTGCCAGCATCACCCGTGTTGTGTTGTCGTGACATTTCAGGTTAACAGGTCAACACGGAAAACTAGAAGGGTATCCGTGTCCTTATAGAGTTATGCGAGTCTAAACCGTATTAGTCCCGTTTAAATTTCGTGTAAGCGGGTCGTGTCATATTCGTGTTCGCATCAAAAAGTGGTTGACCCAAATCGTCAAACTTTGTGTTGAGTTTGTGTTGTATTAATGGGTCGTGTCCGGAATTCCAATCCTTATGCGTCATAGGGAAGGGATAGAAGAAAGATTAAGGGTGAGTTTCCCGGTTGCTAAAAAGCAAAGCTTTTAGTAACCCAACTCCTATTTGCTAAAAGCACTAAGGTGATTTTTTTTTTTGAACGGTGAATTTTTTTATTAATCATAATAAGTGATTACAATGATTAAAGGGAACCAAGATTAGGCATGACAACGCGTGAGAGCATCCTAACATTGTTGGAATCCAAACACGCAACAATCATCTGCCAAGCACCAAGGTGATTTTAACAACTTGCTTTTAGAAAAATGAGTATGTGAGAGAAAATTCATTTTAGTATCTTAGCTTTCGCTTTTACCTAATGGCCAATGGGAAACAAAAGTGATTATAATAATCAAGCTAAACTCAACTTTTATGAGAAAAACTCATTTTGCAAATGGGAAACAATGCCTGATGACTAAAGTGAAGCACTAACATTATTTTTCTTGAATTCCTTTGAAAAGAAGAAGAACTTGGAACATTGACTACACCTAGAAAGTATAGTACACGTAAAGTAGCTCAACACCGATCTTACTAACGATGAGACAACAGTAAAATAAAAGACGCCTCGTAATCGACTACACTTACATTGACATGCATGTACATGTAATACTACAAGAAAACGAAGTAAGAGGGGGGGGCAGACCTAACCTGAGGGGGAGGAGTGTAGCGCCAGAGGGCAAGCCTCCAATCGGAATTAGATACAGATACGTAATGAAGCTCGTCGGCCGTACACACCGACGGCTTATTCGAAACCTTTTCTACGACGGGGCCCTCAATCTCACTTTCATTGGTAGTAAAAGCTCTCACCTTCGCCGCCGCTGCCAACCTCGGCTGTGGCCGGAAGGCGGCGACGCGGCGAGAAACTAACTGGTGGTTGGGTTTGAGGTAGCCGAAAGTGGAAGCAATCTGTAGCGCAGAGCGTATATCCGATTGAATCATCACCATTTTTTGGAAGTCAATTGGGTAGAGAGAGAAAGAGAGGTTTATCGATTTCGTCAACTATGGAAAGAGAACAGAGTGGGGCATCTATTGCGTTGGAAGAGGATATAGTATATAATTGGGAGGAAAAGGAAACCGGGAAAAAAGCAATCGCCACGACTCCACGTCATGTGTTATGGAGAGCGAGGGAAGATTCTCGTTTCCAGTGACTGGTATTGACGTAAAGGGCAACATGCCTCATCTCAGTATTTTGGAGATTCAAATTTTCTGTTGTCGAAATCAATAACTTAGATGCGCATATCAATGTTGCACATCAGAACCACACACCGGTACTCCAAGTCCGAAGCAAAGCTATTCAAATTTCAAACTCAGATTGATAGACCAATTATTAGAGCATTTTTTTCACTAATGCATTTCTTTGTGTTAAAAAGTTTGTTAATGTATATTGGAGTGTTAAGAAATTATTGGAGTAACTTATTACTCCTGAGTACTTCAATGGATTTAGTTTAAGAGTGTATATCTTTTTACAATAAATTCAACAAACTCATTACAATAAATTTCAATTGATCTACTTTTCAAAAATAAAAAGTGGGCATTTACTTTTTCGGCTTGTATATGAGATGTTTGGATAGTTTTTTAAGAAGGGAATTTGGGGGTGAATATATAAGATAAGAGGGCAAATGACTGAATTGTCTCCAGTTTATTAATTTAATAATCAAAATGGATTAATTTCATTACCATTAGAAAAATAATTAATAAATACATAATTATTAGAATAAATACATGAATATTTTTAAACTTGAATGGAGAGTAGATGGTAGTTGAATGGTGAATGGTTTGTGGAATGGTGATAGGTGATTGAATGGTAGGTTTGTGGTTGAATGGGCGATAAATTTTTTTCCTTTAAATACCAAACAAACTCATTTACTTTTGCAACAATATTTTCAATTACAAAACAAGTCTTATATTTCTTTTTTTTATTTCATTTGAATGGCACACACGGCCGGCCCTGGGCATATGTTAGTAGTATGGATATGTTAGGTAAAAAAGGCCCGTTTCGATTTTTGGGAGCCCAACTGCCCAACCCACTTGAGTTTAAGTGTAAAAAATTTCAAAGAAACGAGAAAAAAATTACAGATTGGGAATTTGGGGGGTCTCTACTCTCTATCGACTACCCTTAATCGATAAATCCCCCTCCCCACCCCGCTCTTTGTCTCCCCCCAAATGGAATTTTCTACGATTAATTCAACATGAGGGCCTACTCTTCTTAATCCAACCATTTGGGCAAAAGGTTCTGCAATTGGCACGGTCCGAGGATCTGTAGGGTAGTAGCAAGCAGGTGGAGGCGTGGAGAGCACTTAGAAGATTCTACAATTCGAATGTACAATCTTTGCATGTCACGACCCAAATCTTAATGGTAAGAATTCGTGACCGGCCAGTGATTAAAAATCACCCCAGGCCTCTACTGCCACAATTTTATAAACTTTGCAAAATAAGTGAGCCTTTAAATTTAGAAAGATAACGGAAGCATTTCAAATTAAAAATCTCCAAAGCTTACATAGATTACAACAAAATGTAAATTTATCGCCTCTTGGCGTTATTACAAGCCCGTGGCCATTTTAGATGCCACCAAATCACGCGAAGAATTAAGCTTACAAACTTCACAAATATATTACAATACTGCAATCCAAAAGTTTATTGAATAATTTAAATAAAACACAACTTCATCCCCATAAAATCACATGGTGAAAAATGATCCAGCTTTACCCTTGATGTCCTGAAATGGTAAACCATTTCAGTGAGAATTACGTTATACTAAGGTTACAAGTTTGCCATGGGATTAATATCAAAACATTTAATTAAAAGGAAGTATAACACAGTTTCCGAATGGGCTCACTGTCAACCTTTAAATAATATCACCAGTTTCCAAGTAGGCTCACTGTCAACCTTTGTACCACAAAATCACAATTTGCGTATCGAACATGGCCGACACCGGTATGTTGGGAGCTACCCAATAATCACAGAGGAAATGATATCAAGTCCTTAGGGCACCCGGTCGTACCCTACCCCTTATACTCCCCAAATCACCCACCAATACGTTCCTCGTCAGGATTAACTCACGTTCAGATGCTCGATACCAATTAATTCCTTCCTTTTAATTATCCCATGTTCAATCATTTTCTTAAAAAATCATTCCAAACATTTCGCTCGGTTCCATTTTAGAAATCATCGCGTCCATTTTTATTATCCAAATATTGAACCAAGCGTTCCATAATAATGATTATACAAACCAAAACACATGTAGCCAAAGTATAATCGTAACTCACCTCTGTAGCGTGAACCAAGCACAACCGCGTGTATGTAATTAAAAGTCGGTCCCGAAACCTGTGACACATGTGTCCTATTATAATCCTACTAAATCTTACTGGAGGAGAAATTCATGTAACAAACTTCACATAAAATAACTATAATAGAACTATGAAGTGGTTTTCTAAAAGAGAGAAAATGTGGCGGGGAGAGAGGGAAAAAGAGAGCAGCAACATAGCTGCTCCCATGGCAGCGCCGTGCCGCGGCCCAACAGCGAGCTCGGTTTTATTCGAGGAAGAAATTTATCACGGGGAGGGGAGGGATTTCGGTTGAGGGAGTGAGCGGCTCGAGGTGGTTTGCATGGGAGAGGTGGGTGAGCCGAGAGGGAGAGAGACAGCGAGAGGAAGAGGGAGCAGTAGCTCCCAGCTGCTTGCTGCAACTCACGCTACATGCGGCAGCTCGCGCCGTAGCGCGGCGGTCATGGCGGTGTCGGCCATGGCTGCCGCTGCCTTTCTAATTCCTTTTTTTTAGACAGTAATAAGAAGAAAGACTAAAGGGGAAGGAAGAGAGATTACCAAAAGGGAAAAAAAGATGAATTTGCTGGACGTGGGTTTGCCGGACTTGGTGTTCGCCGGGTCAAGTGATGGCCGGAGTAGGAGGTTTTGTGAGGCAGAGGGATAAAAGTATGGTTTCTTCAATGTGTTGAAAGGTGGGAAGCACATCCAGAGAGATGGGTTATTTAAGTGTGGGAAGGGATAATGCTGGACATGTTCATAAAGAAGGTGGAATCGACACAGATCCGACACCCATAAATTTGGATGATCCTTTCATCAATTGAACCTTATCCCCAACCAAATAATTCAGACCAAATTAACGCGGACTGTTGTAGGCATCAATTTGGGAAGAAAAGAAAATTCCACCGACGATGTGGTAACCGGTCCCCGACTGGTTGCAATGTCTGGGATCTGTTTTTTAGATAAATTCTAAAAATTTACCGTTAGCTATAAAAATATTTTAAGATTAACTGCGGGGACAAAATTCTGAAGTTAATTTTTTGAAAATAGAATTTCGAATTTTATAATAAAGGATCGGGGTATCACATTGCACTTTGGGCAGAAGGATTTCATGGGATTTAAATACCTCAATACTTGTTTTTGTCCTATTGTTTTTTAATCATTTCATAAATCCCTCTTTCCATTTATAACGGTAAACCTGCTGTTCTAGGAATCTGTTATTTTAGATATATAATGGTAGATGGTCAATGTATGGTGTGCACTACAAGAAATTTGACATGTAGCGAGGAATTTTTTAGCGAGGAAGTCTAATTCCTCGCAAAAAGTTGGTATTGGCGAGGAATTTTTTCTTTCCTCGCTAAAGGGCTGGAAATTTTGGTTTAGTAAAATTGATCTATAATTTCCTCGCTAATTCTTGTCACTAAAGATTATTTGCAAGGAATTGATAAAATTGCTTGCTAAATGCTTGTCGCTAAAGATTATTTGCAAGGAATTGATAAAATTGCTTGCTAAATGTGGTCAAAAAATTCCTGGTGCCCTTTTTTAATGGGCGTGAAAAATGTTTTCACGAGGAAATTAAACAATTTGTCACCAAAAAGCAATTCCAACAATTTTATTTCCACGCAAATAATCAATGGTGGCAAATTTATGATTCCTCGCTAAAGCTGTAAAATAGTTTGCACGAGAAAATGAACTCTTTTGGAGTGTTAAGAAATTATTGGAGTAACTTATTACTCCTGAGTACTTCAATGGATTTAGTTTAAGAGTGTATATCTTTTTACAATAAATTCAACAAACTCTTTACAATAAATTTCAATTGATCTACTTTTTAAAAACAAAAAGTGGGCATTTACTTCTTCGGCTTGTATATGAGATGTTTGGATAGTTTTTTAAGAAGGGAATTTGGGGGTGAATATGATAAGATAAGAGGGCAAATGACTGAATTGTTCTCAGTTTATTAATTTAATAAACAAAATGGATTAATTTCATTACCATTAGAAAATACATAATATATACATGAATATTTTTAAACTATATTAGATGTTTAAAAAAAATAAAAAATTAATTAGGAAGTGAAAATTTTTAAAAGTAAAAGGCAATTTAGGCTTGATTTGAATGAAGAGTAGGGTTTTTCTTTTTCTTTTTGGTTGAATGGAGAGTAGATGGTAGTTGAATGGTGAATGGTTTGTGGAATGGTGATAGGTGATTGAATGGTAGGTTTGTGGTTGAATGAGTGATAAATTTTTTTCTTTTAATTACCAAACAAACTCATTTACTTTTGCAACAATATTTTCAATTACAAAACAAGTCTTCTATTTCTTTTTTTTTTTTAATTCATTTGAATGGCACACACGGCCTGCCCTGGGCATATGTTAGTAGTATAGATATGTTAGGTAAAAAAGGCCCATTTCGATTTTCGGAAGCCCAACTGCCCAACCCACAGTTTAAGTGTAAAAAATTTCAAAGGAACGAGAAAAAAATTACAGATTGGGAATTTGGGGTCTCTGCTCTCTATCGACTACCCTTAATCGATAAATCCCCCTCCCCCACCCCCCTTTTTGTCTCCCCCAAATGGAATTTTCTACGATTAATTCAACATGAGGGCCTACTCTTCTTAATCCAACCATTTGGGCAAAAGGATCTGCAATTGGCAAGGTCCGAGGATTTGTAGGGTAGCGGCAAGCAGGTGGAGGCGTGGAGAGCACTGAGAAGATTCGACAATTCGAATATACAATCTTTGCACTTTGGGCAGAAGGATTTCATGGGATTTAAATACCTCAATAGTTGTTCTTGTCCTATTGTTTTTTAATCATTTCATAATTCCCTCTTTCCCTTTATAAAGGTAAACTTGCTGTTCTAGGAATCTGCTATTTTAGATATATAATGGTAGATGGTCAATGTATTGTGGTAGCACTTTTGTATATGGGATTATGGCTTTTTGTGTATCGAATTATGTACATTTTGGTACATGGAAGTAATAGTTTTGTATGTGTATTCCCAGTTCAAAACTTTGTTTGAAACTTACAAGAGATGTTAATCTTTGTTGCAATAATAGTTTTGTTCTTTAGGACAGAAAACTAGTTCGAAAACCACAATTCAGACCAGATCGAATAGTTGCACAGATCAACAATGGAGTACGTTGAATACCCGAGTGAAATGGTTGAAGAAATAGCCTCTTCGGACGGCGAATTTGATTTTGGATGGATTTGCAATGAATGTGGGTTAGTAATGAGAGTGGGTCCTACTTCTAAGAAGGGTGATTTTGTATATGAGGTGTTTAGATAGTTTTTTGAAAAGAAAGATTTGGAAGGCGGATATGATAAGAGGGCAAATGACTGAATTGCCCCCGTCAATTAATTTAATTAACAAAATGGACTAATTTTATTATAATTAGAATAAATACATGATAAATACATAATAATTAAAATAAATACACAATAAATACATGAATATATTTAAATGATAAGATGTTTAAAAAAATTCTGAAAAAATTAAAATATTAAGTACGAAGTGGAAATTATTAAAAGTAAAAGACAATTTAAGTTTGATTTTTATGGAGAGTAGATGGTAGTTGAATGGTGAATGGTTGATGAAATGGTAGACAGGTGAATGAATGGTGGGTTTGTGGTTGAATGGTTGATAAATTTTTTGCTTTAAATACCAAACAAACTTATTTTGCGACCAAATTTTCAAATACAAAAACAAGTCTTATATTTTCATTGTGTACTTCATTTGAATGGCACACCGGGGTTGGTGCGAGGAGGAGGAGGCTTTGCTCCAATACCTTACAACCGTTATAGATGTGCGAGTTTCGCAAATTCAGCACAGATGGTTTCGTACTGGCTACTCAAATGTCTTGAAAAATCAGATGCAAGTTTATTTCCCTGAATGTAGTACTCAAAAAAATAATAGAGAGTGCGGGTTTCGCAAATTCAGCACAGATGGTCCGCCCTAAGGGTGTGTCGCGAGGAATTTGAGGAAGTGAATGATGATAAAGAACTTGAACACGATGAATGAATACAGTCGACACATGCGACGTATCTGGTACTTGTTGGGTACGACGACACTATGTTTGACGAAGCTTAGAGACCCTTGAACCCGATGTCATTCCTTGAGCTTGTTCTTCTTTAAATCTTTATCTTAGAGTCTTGTAAAGTACTTACATCTTTGTGCTTATGCTCCACCTGCATCTCATTTCCATTTGGAGTAAATAGACGTTTTCCTATTGAGTTAGTGAGCTCACCCTATAAATTTTCAGGTACTCAGCATGGATCATGAGGATGGATTGCGTGACGTGTGCATGCATCTTTTGAAAGGCTTATAGAGAGTTACTCCATCATCTTGGACATTTATTTTTGAAAGATGGTTTTGTAACTTATTTGAAATCTTATCTTTTAACTATGGTTTGTAATAACTTTAAGGAATATTCATTTTCATTTGGAACTATGGTGACCTTAGACATGGACGGTATTAACTTTGACTAAGTGCAGTGTTTGTAAGAATTTGACTTGACCGTGGAGTCTTTGACTTCCACGTGGATTATGAATATATTATCCTTTTAAAAATTGAGGGTGTGACAGTGGTTGTGGTAGTGGTGGTGGTGGAGTGATGGTGAAGTAGTGGTGGTGGTAGAGTGAAGGTGGCGGTGGTGGTAATGGTGGTGGTGAAGGTTGTGGTAGTGGGAGTGGGAGTGGCGAAGTGGTGGTGGAAGTGATTGAATGAGAGTACTCTTAAATTCAATCAAAAGCTACTACTTAATTTTTATCAACTCTTTAGCTTACATTTTAACTGACACTTAATTTTTTAAGTAATTTTAAATATGGTTAACAAACCTACTTAATCACTAATTACTTGATTAATTCGTTCAGTTTTAGGAGCTGAATCTAAGTTATCAAACAAGGCCTAAGTCTAAAAAAAAGAAGGTAAGTCACTCTTTTAATTACCATTAAGGAAAGTCACTCTTTTTTGGGGTTTAGGTTTATGGTGCACTTTCCTATTATAGGGTTTTAGTGGTTTATGTGCTTTCATAGGATACCCTAGGGTTTTAGACACTTTCATAGGGTATCTAGGGTTTAAGTTTATAGTGCATTTTCTTATTATAGGATTTTAGTGGTTTATGTACTTTTATAGGGTACCCTAGGATTTTAGGCACTTTCATAGGGTACCCTAGGGTTTAGGTTTAGGCAATTTCATACGATTTAGGAAGTTGAAGAGAGAGGTTGTGCGCATGTGGGGTGGAGGGAGAGGGAGAGAGAGTGCAATGACCCGGATCCTCGAGCACCACCAAATAATTGTAACACTAACTCTCTCACATACTCATATATTTTTAAGAAGAAAAACACATTTATCTTAAAAAATTACTAGTACAAAACACTATCTGCGACTCCTCTCATAAAATTCTCCAAAATACTAGCCCAACACTGCTACCCTCACTCTTGCCGCCAACCTCAACTAGATCGACAACCCTGCACTGCCTAGATCCCACTGGTCTTTCAACTTTTGGTTTCTTGTCTCTGCCGAAGAAAATACTCTCTTTGCAACCCTTCTTAACTACTGTCCCACCAGATAAGTTCTCATCAACCCGTATTTCCTCCCTATGTAACTTTACTTCATTTGTTTTATTCCCTTTCTTCACAAAATCTGCTAACTAGCTAGGTGACTAAGCAATGTCTTTAGACACATGTCACTGTAAAAACCAAACTTTATCACATTACCATGCACATGCCCAATACCCATGTGCATACCTCTAACAATGAAAACTGATTTCTATGAGTGTGTACATTATAAATTCTACTTGTGACAATTACACAAAATGTAAAACTAGTCAAAGCACCTTTAAAATCTCGTAATTTGTAGACAAATTAAATACGGAAAATACGGGTGTTACAGAGAGAGACGGATGGGACAAGTCGTGAAGACTATCCTTATGCGTGCATTTCAAAATTGGGGGGTGGGCCTGGTAGAGCTGGGCTTGGACCTGAGGGGAATTCTCCCGACAAAACTGTACCGGCCCGTAAAATCCTCCATAATGAAACCAAACTGGGGCCTCAAATTTTGTTGCCAGGGCCTTAGGGCTTGTCTAGTTTTGATAGACGTTGGGCTAAAATATAGATTTCATCACTTTCCAGCCCATTCCAAAATATTATACGGTCTTTGGGCCTTCTTCTTCTTCTTCTTCGTCTACTGTATTCTCTCTCTCCTTCCCTAACCATCTTTGGCCCCAATCCCCCACCGTGAACCAGGTAACTCAATTTCAAACAGTCGGAGGTCGAGCGCCGTCCTCTCTCTCTCTCTCTCTCTCTCTCTCTCAGTATACACATCATTTTAGACACATAAATCAAGGAAGATATGTCTAATGGTGAGGTGGAGGTGGAGAGAGTGTTCATAGGAGCAGGCTGCAACAGAATCGTGAACAACGTCTCGTGGGGTGCCTGTGGTTTGGTCGCCTTCGGTGCCCAAAACGCCGTCGCCATCTTCTGCCCCGAGGTTCTAATTTCAATCACCTATCCTCCCTCTCTTCATTTTACAGTTTTCTCTTCTTATTACTAGTGTGTGTTCAGTTGTATTCACTTCTGTATTCGGTTTGGCAGACTGCTCAAATTTTAACTACGCTTCCGGGTCACAAGGCTTCTGTGAATTGCACCTGCTGGATTCCGAGTACTAAGTTTGCGTTTAAAGGTAGATTCTTGCGTGTACTTCTGCTTCAAAACTAAAACTAAGATTATGTTCGTGTAATAATTTTAGGTCATGTTTTATTGGTCGGAACGAGTGGATTAATTTCACTGGATGAGTCATCCCACCGGAATAATAGTGTTATGACCCGGCTAATCGTTGTATCCAAACCGGGGAATGCAATGTCTGCTTTATTCTATTGTCATGTGTGATCCAACCAATGAAACATGCCATTGGTTTGGTAATTACTATAGCCGTTGAAGTTCAATAATACTGGATAATGTTATTGGGTTGTACTTAAACCGTCACAAGACTGTTTCTGATAATCTTTATGGGACACAATCACGTATTTGTGTTGTAAAAATATCCGAATTATGTAGTTGTGTTTATTGTGTTGTTCTCAGTTAAGAATGCGGAGCATCATTTTTTATTGTCTGGAGATACCGATGGTGCCATCATTTTGTGGGAGTTATCTCTAGCAGACAGAAAGGTACTTTTCTTGTCTTTTTTTATTTTCTCGCAAAATGAATGTGTGTAGTTTTGGAGTCACTTCATACTGGGCAATGCACATTTTTGTGAGTTATTTTATGGGTGATGGGCTATTTCACAGAACAGACACAGTGATTCTTGTTTGCCATCTAATTTGCGAGGACTTATGGGAGGATATTATAGTCATAGGGGAAGGGGTAGTTCTGTTGGTAATGGTGCGTATTAAATGTAAGTAATTGGAGTTCTATTCAAGCAGCATAAAACTAGTAGACATTGGGGCAGTTAATTTTGAGTTGTATCCAATGGAAATCAAAGTTCTTCCATATTGCTTGATAGTGTATCGCAGTTAGAAACTGCATGCCTTTGTGAGAGCTGGTTTAGCTCTGTAAACATGGAAATTGGTGAGTATGTAGGACTAAACTTCTCCCGGGGAACTACCATGGCTTGGTTCATTTTTCTAAACTATTCTATTAATAGATCATATCGCTGCTGCTGTTGAAAATGGTGTGACGTGTCATTCTTGGCGTTACCGGTATCTTTTTATTGCTTGTGAATCTACCCATAACGAGAATAGCAATATTATCAATTTCTTTCCAGGGCATGTAAACAATAAAGATTTTCTGGTTCAGTTACTGGAGAGTTTTGGAATGCATAACTTAAGTAAATGTTCAGTTCACGACGTCTTTGGTTGTATATTACTTACTGGAAATTTTTGGAGTGAATGCTTACACAGTGGAGATACTTGTTACAAGTACCACAGCCACACAAGAAAGGTGTTACATGCATTTCTGGGATCATGATTTCTGAAACTGATGCAGTATTTGCATCTACCTCTTCTGATGGTGCTGTCTACGTATGGCAATTGATCCTCCCATCTTCGTGTGGAGGTGAGTGATTCTGATTTTGGTTGTCGTAGCATCCTAATCCTAATATCAGTTTGAGGATTGAACTTTTATTCCCTTAGGCCTCGTTTGATTCGCAAATTGAAATAGTTGGGATTAATAATCCTGGGATTGGTAGTCCTGGACTATTTGTCTTGGTACTAATTTCATCCCTAATTCTACCCAATTCCATGTTTGATTCGCGTGGGATTCTTTATGGGATAATTTTTTTTATAGTACCAAAAACAGTTTTCTTTTTTTAAAAAAGAGAGTTAAAATAAAGTTTTCTTAGAAAAAATAACAAGAAATTTTTTTTTTAAAAATCACTATTCAAAATTGTTTTTTTGAAAAGCATATTTACTTTGCGAAATAACAAAATTTTGAAACTATGTTTGGGTAACAAAACTAGTTTTTGAAAAGTATTGTTTTGAAAATAGTTATTTTGGAAAAAGTAAAGTTTTGAAAACGGTTTTTATCAAAAAAAAATTTAAAATAATAATTTTGAAAATACTTTTTCAGAACAATCACAATCTATTTTTTAAATAAAGTTTCTAAAAAAAAATATTATTTCAAATTTTTTAAAATAATGTTTATTTTAGAGATTTTAAAAAAATTAAAGTTTTTTTTGATAAATAGAAATTTAAATATTTTTTAAGAATCTTTTTTCAAAAAAATAATTTTTTTTACATAAATGATTATTTAAAAAAAAAAAAGAGATTTTTTGAAAAAAAAAGTTTTTAAAAAAAATTACTCCCTCCGTCCCTTTTATAGTGTGTACATTTCTATTTTGGGCCGTCCCTTAATAGTGTGTGTTTTGAAAAGTGAGTGTACATTTCCTATTTTGCCCTTAAAAGTAGATTCATTTTTAAAAAGTTAGTGGGTATTATTATATTGATAAGGGTAAGTAATGGAAAGTAGATGTAAAAGTTGATGTGAGAGAAAAATAGTTGGAATTCGTAGGTAACACACTTAAAAAGAGACCGAGGGAGTATTATTTCCAAAATTATTATGTTTTAGATATTTTTTTTGGAAAACATTTTTTGAAAACATTTTTTTTCAAAAATAAAGTTTTTGAAAAACATTTTCTCAAAAAGAAAAGAAACAATTTGAAAAATACTTTTTTAAAACAATTTCAAAATTAGACAAATATTTTCGAAAACAATCCCATCTTTGTAATCCTACTCAATCCCACCTCCCCCCTGGGATTATATAGTACCCCCCATATAGGGATAAAAATAGTACCGGGATTAATAATCCAGAGAGTCATTTGGGAACCAAACATGGGATAACTCATAAAGTGGTACAGTTAGTCCTATCCCAGGCAGTTAATCCACGAATCAAACGAGGCCTTAATACTTACTTAAATGCATTTTTTCTAGCTGTGGAATAATTTGACGTATTTATCGTCTCAACATGCTTATCAAGATCTCAGTTGGGATTAGTCTGTTACCTGAATTAGACTTGTGTGCCTTGTTCATTAGCTTTGCGTAAGTATTTGACCTTATTGTGGTCTTGAAACTTATTTTATGGTCAGGTAGTTTTGAAATTTAATGTTCTTAATTTTCTCCATTTGTTTTCTCACACACTTTGATTGAGGGTTACGAGTGGTCAAGATATTTTTGTTTTAAATATATATAAATGCTTGAGGTTCTTATCTTATGTAGTTGGATTTGCAGAGGACAATATCATGTTAATTGGCTGTATACAAGATAAGATACCTTTGACACCTGTTATTCAGATTGGCGTCCTGGTCATTTAGTTTGCTGACCCATTTAGTTTTGGCATTTTGCCGCCTTGTGAGACGTAATTGTGGTGTGAATATTCAATCTTCTTAATTATCACCCTTGATTCTCCATTCTGGCTCTTTGAGGGTATTTTCAGTTGAGATCAACGTTATTCTCTCTTTTTCTCTTCTATAGTACTTCTGTACGTCTTCATTCTGGCTCTCTTTCTTCTTCTGATTGTTTTTCTTCTGGTTCAGGCTGTTTATTGAGTTTTGTCTACATTAAGGGTTATGTGTTTAGATGGTCTTTGTTGAAGTATTAGATGTGTTTATGGTGGAAAGTTCATGAAACTTGAAGGTCTATTACCAAGTCTGGAAGAATTTTGGACTGCTGAGAGTAGCCTCATCAGTTTGCACCTTTGTGTCTTTGCAGAGTAGTAAATTGAATGGGAATATGTAGAATAGAGCTTATGTGAGGTTGAGAAATACTAGCTAGTAGCTACTCAAACCTCGGCGATTCAGATGTGCTCTGTGCCAAAAAAAATGCTTTAGAATTGTGCTTTGAAGGTTGTGGTGCATTTTAGTGGATTTTCTGTGCGATACGTTCTCAATGCTTGTGAATGTTTTTTCTTAGCTTATTGGAAGATCCATTTCTTTTCTTTTCTTTTTTTGGCTGTAATGGAGGTAAGTGTGTTGGTATTCTTCTTCCAGTTTGATTGAAAAGTACTTGGCGTCTTTTCTTCTTTTCTCTTCTCTTTACCTATTTGCATTGATAACAAAAGGATCCCCATTAGACCATTTTTCTTTGGCAAATAAAATTTTGCATCCCTTTTGTTTTATGCCATTTTTTTCCTGCTATATATTTTTGCCCTAATGATCCCCATCTGGCTGCATATAGTATTGGGCCTGGGCCATTAGCCATCATCTTATCCTTAAAGGAACCGGCATGTCTTTATTTTCCTGCCAACTAACCAATGGGTGTGGTTTTCGTAGGTGACTGTAAATTATCATGTCTGGAATCACTGTATGTAGGTTCAAAACCTATGGTTGCGCTTTCTGTTGCAGAGCTGCCTGGAAGTACTGGGCACCTACTTTTGGCTATGGGGGGATTAGACAACAAGATCCATCTTTACTGTGGTGAGAGGACAGGAAAAGTATGTTATATCAGATTTGTTTATTATCTTTGATTCACTTGGATTTAATCTTTGCTTTTGCTTGAATTATGTTCCTGTGTTGTTTTTCTTGCTTGAATTATGTTCCTGTGTTGTTTTTCTGCCCAGTTTGTTCGTGCTTGTGAGTTAAAAGGGCATACTGATTGGATCCGAAGTTTGGACTTTTCATTACCTGTATGCACAAATGGTGAAATGAATACTCTTTTATTGGTTAGTTCTTCTCAAGACAGGGGCATACGCATATGGAAGATGTCTTTGCACAATTCTCTAACTAATTCTAAAAGGAAAGAAGAAATAAGCCTGGCTTCTTATATTGAAGGCCCAATATTTGTAGCAGGCTCATTTTCATATCAGATATCGTTGGAATCTCTCCTTATTGGACATGAGGATTGGGTGTATTCAGTGGAATGGCAACCCCCTGTCAGTTCAGCTGTAGAAGGGATTGAGTGCGATCAACCGCAAAGTATTTTGTCTGCGTCCATGGACAAGACAATGATGATCTGGCAACCAGAAAGAACCACTGGTATCTGGATGAATGTGGTTACAGTTGGAGAGTTAAGTCATTGTGCTTTAGGGTTTTATAGCGGGTTATGGAGTCCATACGGAGATGCTATTTTAGCTCATGGATACGGTGGATCATTCCATCTCTGGAGAAACGTTGGTGTTGATGTAGACAACTGGCAACCGCAAAAAGTTCCCTCTGGCCACTTTGCAGAAGTAACAGATATTGCATGGGCCAGGTCTGGCGAATATATGCTGTCAGTCAGTCATGATCAGGTAATATTTAGATGCTTTCAATTGATTACTGGATGACTTGTTTATTGTCCTATATTTCGTAGAACCTTTTAAATTGGTATTGAAATTATTGGAATTATTTATAAGATGTGATTGAAAAACAGATTAGTTCGATTTGAATGTCCCTTTCTTTTTGCATACTCTGTCCCCATTCCATTGCGTTGCTTTTTATTTCTACTACCTGAGAATGAAATTTAAGTTTATAATAAGCATGTGCTATTAAAATTTCTTGCGACTCTGGATTGGGATGTAATTTTGATCCTGTATTGAAAATATTTTGGATCAATATTTTGAGTTGATGTTTGCTCTTACTTTGGTATATCACATCAAAAAGCCCAGAAAAACATGTAGGAGTATGTGTTTTCATTTTCACAGAACCACGCACGTGCAGAAACACATTTTACAGTTACTCTTATCAATTCTATGTAGATAGATGTGTGGGGTTCCGAATAGCTCTGAACTTTGGTGAGTGTTGGAACAGATTCAACGGAATTAAGATATATAGTTCTGATGCGACTGATGCAGTCTCTTGCGTTTGACCCACTCATTTTGCTCAATCCAAACTATGGTAATGATTGTCGAGTGCTAAACTCATGAAAGGCTTTAGCATGTGTGAATGTAGTTATAGCAGCTATTTCAAGAAGTCCTATCATTTATGAATAGCATGTAAAGAAATTGAAGCCGCTTGAGTTCGGGCCATTACTTAACGTTTTCTCTTGGTGCTATCCAGCCAATGGGAAAAAGGCGGTAGCTCGTTGGTGATTTTCCCATCCTCTGGCCTCATTAAAAGAGAGAGAATAAAAGTGAGAAATCGCTAAGTTCAAATTTCAAATTTCAACCTTTGAGGTGGAATTAGTTGCATTCATGCATGAATGATGACTTTATGACTCAATTCGAAAAATTGTTGTGGAAATAAGTTAGCAGCAGGATAATTACCCAAAAAAGAAGAAGTTAGCAGCACTTTGTACAAATCGCTTTTTACCTTTCCAATCTGATTAGATTGACTTAAAAACATGCTACTATATTGTCCTTAACTATCTCAACCACTTAAGTTTTCTGTCATTACGCCGCGCCGATTGCAGGCCATCTCGCCCTTATATATGTGATTGGACAAATAAGAGGCCTTTGTAAGAGAAATAATTCGCTTAAGTTACCCATTTATTTTGCATATTGATCCAAGAAGAAACAGACAGGTAGGTTAGATGTTTCAATATGTGTTGCGCTATTCAACAGATTCCTTTAGTGTGTGGTATGTGTAGTTTTATTTTGTTGTATCGCCCATGAATTATGTTGTATCTAGTCCATGTATTATTGATTTCAAAATCTTTTTGAACTTTGCAGACAACAAGAATATTTGCTCCATGGCTTACGGAATCTCATTCGGAAAATAGGGACAGTTGGCATGAAATTGCTCGCCCACAAGTTCATGGGCATGATATTAACTGTGTGACAATCGTCAAAGGGAAGGGTAACCACCGTTTTGTGAGTGGGGCTGAGGAGAAAGTTGCCAGAGTTTTTGAAGCACCTATATCTTTTCTGAAGACATTAAATCATGCAACGTCTCAGCAGTCTACTTTTACTGGAGACCTTCAAGTTGATGTTCAGATTTTGGGTGCAAATATGTCCGCTCTTGGCCTATCTCAGAAACCTATTTATGCTCAAGGTTCTCTCTAACTGTGTGTGTGTGATTTAATGCTGTGTGACCTGGTGATAGAATGATGCTACAACATATATGTTTTCCACATCGAATGCATCACTCTGGTCTGAATGAATTGGTAAAGGGAATTTTTCTCGATAAATTGAAGTATCCCATGTAATTTTTATCGGGATTTAAAGAAAAAGTTTTTACTATCGTCGTTTCATAATTGTCCTTCAGTTTCAAATGCAGTTGTTACGCCCTCTGGAGGATAAACATTTGAAGTTGTTACTTCCTTTCTTTATTGTTGTCCCTTCAATTAGTTTCTGACACTTCTAGTCACTTTTGATGTTTTTTTGCTGACGACCATTTTACATTTCCTGTCATCATTGCTCATACAGGTTCTGGAGAAACTCTTATGCTCGTGTTTATATGTAGATGTTTAGTTATTTGTGGTTGAGGCAAAATAGAAATGACTTAGCAAGAGGCTATTTTTCTTGTGCAGCTGCATATGAAACCCCAAATAGAAATGGTAATGAAGGTATGGATACCCTTGAAACTATACCAGATGCAGTTCCAGCGGAGTTAACTGAACCTCCCATTGAAGAACAACTGGCTTGGCATACTTTATGGCCGGAGTCGCACAAGCTTTATGGTCATGGGAATGAGCTCTTTTCATTATGTTGTGACCACGAGGGGAAGCTTGTTGCTTCATCATGTAAGGTATCAAGTGCAATTCCTATAGCAGTTGGAACTTTTTTACCTGTACAAAACCATACTATTTCTACGTTTGAGGTTTCTGCTGCTTGTATTGTTTCGTTGAATAAGTATCATAAAAGTCATGTACAGATATCCATCCTGGTTATTCCCGGAAGACGAATCAATTAAAGCAATTAGGAAATTGATATTACGTCAATATGTGTCATAGAGCCATAGAGTTACAAGATAGAGCTTAACATCAGCTGGAGGATCTAATGGCAACATTGGCGGTAGCGTTTAATGTCTGTCACTGAAGATGTGGTTGATAGTCAAATTCGTTTTCCACTTCTGATTGTGTATTTTGAGCCAGACTATATTTACTTTTCTGTTTATATTTTGAAGTTTCTGGGTAGGGGCTATATCCTTTCAGGGGGAGGGTGTAAATTGGTGCTCAACACAGTGAATCTTGCAGGCCCAATCTGCGTCAGCGGCTGAAATATGGCTATGGCAAGTGGGGACGTGGAAAGCAGTTGGTCGTTTGCAGTCCCATAGCTTAACAGTGACACAGATGGAATTTTCTCATGATGGCAATTTTCTTTTGGCTGTCTCAAGGGATCGCCAGTTCTCTGTTTTCTCAATCAAACGAACAGGTATATGGGCCGTACTCTTGTAATAATGCAGCACTCTGGAGTCCGGAAAAATTTATGTGAACTTGTTAATCAGTTGATTCAATGCACCACATGAAATTTATTGTTTTTCTTACTGTTAAAGCAATATTTTAGACACTTGAGCCACCAAAAGATGACATACGGTGGACTTCTTATAATTAGCTTTCAAATTTTGGCTTTCAGACATTGATTAACCATATCTTCCTGGTGATTCATTTTTGAAAGGATAGTGAAAAGGTGAATAAATTAGCACAAGCGGAACTCCAGCCACCACATTACCGTATAGCTCCCCAACCCATCTGTTGGCCACTTTGATCATCTTTTTCATTTTGAACATATTGTGTTGATGATTAGTTTAAGTCTACCTTCCATATCCATTCAACTTAGTATGTATCTATGCAGAGCGGTGGTTCGGGGGGATGTGTGTTCTAGAACAATTACCCAGTCATTTTATTTTCATCATTGGGCTCTTTCTATCCGACCCCAATTGATTTGGGACATAAGGCTCGGTTTGGTTTGGTTTGGTTTGGCTCTTTCTATGCTTGTGTGATGGCTTGGAACAATCTTGTCCCTTCCATTTCCATTTCCGTAAGTTACTATATGGAATTCAATTCTCAGGAAGAAAGAAAAAAATAGCGATCATACAGATTGTGGACGTGCCAATTAGAATTATGTTCCTTTCATTTTCTACTGAGCTTGTTTGTATGCTTGTTGAATACAGTAAATGTTGATTTTGATGTAATTCTAGTGATACTGGCAACTTGTCTCCTACTGATTGGACAAAACCTATTTGCTAGCCATCACTGTAGTGATTTGTTCTACATAATACATAAATGTTCCACTTCACTCTATTTGTCACGCTTTCATAATCTAGGTGTTGACGAAATGGATTGCCAGCTTCTAGCAAGACAGGAAGCACACAAAAGAATAATATGGTCCTGTTCTTGGAATCCATTTGGTCATGAATTCGCCACCGGTTCAAGGGACAAGTCTGTGAAGATCTGGACCATAGAGATGGGCTCTTCAGTTAAACAACTCATGACTTTGCCACAGTTTAACAGCAGCGTCACTGCCCTATCTTGGTCTGGTCTTGATCATCTGAGCAATAAAGGATTGCTTGCAGTTGGGATGGAAAATGGACTCATTGAATTGTGGAGTCTCTCTGTTAACAGAACTGGAGATGGTAGCTTATCAAAGAAAAGTGCAACTGCTGCTCTTGCCACGCGGTTAGATCCATTTTTGTGCCATGTTTCGACAGTGCACCGTTTGGTGTGGAGGAATTCTGAGAAGAGTGCAGATTCTAGGAGCATGGAGCTTGCTTCCTGTGGGGCTGATCATTCTGTGAGAGTGTACGAGGTAAATCTTGGTTGATTGATAAACAGTAATTGTTGTATTTTAGATTGACAGGATTCTGTGTCTAAATCAGTCTAATTAGAAATCTCTCTTGTTTGAAACTTGTGAAAGGGAATGAGAAAGGAAGATAAAGAAAAGAGAGTAATTTATTTTGGGTTTGATTAGGAAAATAACAGGGAAAATAGAGAAGTAATTTTATTTCCTTTGATTTAAGGAGAAATTGGAAAGGAAATAATAAGAAAACTGACAATGGAAGGAAAAAAAAAAAAATCTCACTTGCATTCGTCTAGTGTCTCGTACATTTTCTTCCCCTTTCCTTTTCGTTACCAACATACCCTAAAGATTTTCTTACTTTTTCCTTCCATTCGTTCGCCGTGTTTCGGGGCAGACCCTAAAAATTTCTTCTTCGGACAGATTTTTTCCTCTAGGGTTGGTGGGGTTGGTTGAATTTCTATCCGGTGGCGACTACAGGAATAGTCTGGCCAAAAAAATTCCCCACTAGATTTTTGTCACATTTTTTTAGGAGTATGAATTTATACCACCTCAACCCTACTTAACCCATAGTTTAATCTTAAGATGATGCCCATTCCCTCTCTCTCGAACCTTCTCCCAGATCCGGTTTTTCCGCTCGAGGGAGGAGGCTCCTCCTCCTCCTCCTCTCTCCCCCCTCCCCTTTTCTTTTTAATTCCCCTTCTCCCCTTCCTCCACCTTTCTCTCTCCGGTCACCATGTCCCCACCTTGAGGTGTTCAAGTGAAGCTGAGCTCCGGCGGGTGATCTGCTCCGGCCGTTGGTTCGTGGGTTGATTCGGTGTGTCTCCTCCTTGATCTACTCTCAAATTTTCCGGCTGATGTGGTCCGTGGTGGAGCTAATAAGGAGGTAGGTGATTTAGGGTGTTTTTTGGTTGTCCCGGTTGGTTTCCCCAATTCGGGTGTTGTGTCCCGGTCTTGTTTCACCAGATCCGGTGGGTGGGATGGTGGGAAATACGGGGTTTTTTCGTTTCGTAGTTGTTGTTTTGGCCGGAGTTGTTCTCCGTTGCTGGAGTTGTAGATTGTTTGTGATGCACTTGCCGGCCACGACCGTGTTTATTGAGGATTGTGATGTCTAGAAATGGCAACATCACCGGATCGGCTCGTGGTTTTCTTGCTTGGTTGGCAACGCGTTGTTCCATTGTCGGATGAGATTTGTGCGTTATTGGCACATCGTAGTCCAAGTTTTTCTTGGGTTTGTCTGATGTGTAATCTGTTTTTGTGATAATGGAAAATCTACAATTTCCTGTCAAAAAAAAAAAAAAAAATCTTAAGATGATAAATTTTGTTTATTTCTTTGTACAAAAAGACACTGAATTTTGTTAATGAGTTTTCTAGGAGAAAACCAAGCAAAGTCTGAGGGGGTGTTCCACTAAAGGGTTTTGTGGGTTTTAGTTTTTCAGACCTTTAGTTGTAGTTTAAATCTACAATTTTTTTTTTTTTTGATCGAACTCAGAATTTTTGATTACTCAAAAATCGCCCAAAGGGCTACAAACCCTAAACCGGAGCCCATCGAAGAGTAAAAACCCCCGATAATCGGGTTATCCATGTGGTTTAGATGGGAATACACCGAGTACATAGAAGAACTACCCGCACCGGGTTGCACAGATTCCACACAGATTAGGGAATAGAAAGACTCCAACAGAGGAGTATAACAAAACAGTAAATTAAAACTAAATGAAAAACCGCCGTAGGAGAGATCGCCGTAATCCGCCGCATCGGAAGAGGCTGCTTTATTCGGCGATGAGTCTGAATCCAGCCCCCAAACTTTGCCCTTACACTGGGACCAGACGTCGGCAAAGACGGAGCCGGCTGCGTTCATCGGTAGAGGTTGAAGCAGAGAGCTAGATCCGAAGCTCTTCTTGGGAGAAACACACCAAAACCCCAAACCTGCAACTCCATCAACCCACCAGACACAAATCCCACCCGAACCGAGAAGAAGACGATGACAAGGAGCCGTGGAAGGAGATTGAAACGGCAATGGCTGAAGGATATGGAGGTCGGGTAGAGACTGGATCTGGTGGCTAAGGAGGGAGGGAAAGGGGTTCTGGAAGAAGGGGGGAGCCGGAGAGAGTGGAGGGGGGAGGTGGGGGTGGAGGCTGCGGCAGCCCCACCCACCCCAAGCAAACCCTAAACAAAGTCTTATCCTAAAGAGAGAAAGAAGTGAGAAGCGAGAGAAGTCTTTTTTTGGTTTGGTTTTTAATTATAGGATTATAGCAAGTGATTTCATTGAGCCTTTTTTGGACAATCAATTTGAACATATGTTCAAGTAATGTATATAATGATTTAATTGCAGATTCCTGCACATTTGGACTGGTTTGGATGGTGTACATGGGATGCTTTCTACACTGCAGTCAATCCAAAAGGGATCAAAGAAGGTCTTCAAAGGTACCCCGCGAAAATCTTTTCATGTTTCCTTTAAAGGTGGCTCGAATCCTTCTGATTGTACAACTAGGTGATTTTGATGATTTTCTGCAGTTTCCAAGAAGGCGGGTGTTCGCCTAAATTTTTGATCATTGATGATGGATGGCAAGAGACAGTAAATGAATTTCAGAAGGAAGGAGAACCACTTATCGAAGGAACTCAGTGAGTTTTCTTCTTTTATTGGATCATTCACCTCACGGATCCATGGAGGGAAAAGAAAGGAAGGATAATCCAACATATGCAATCGTTTTCCTTCTCTTCCCCTTTCCTTTTCTTTATCCTTTTCGATTACTGTCACATATTCAATATTCAAACACAGCCCAAAGGATCTGGGAGTCGTTTGATCAATCCATGTGTTCATGACTTTTGATTGATAGGTTCGCAACCAGATTAGTAGACATCAAAGAAAACAGCAAGTTTAAGGCCTCAGGCTCGGATAACTCTTGCGTTGATCTCAAGGAGTTCATCGAAACCATAAAAGAGAAATATGACTTGAAGTAAGAACCAAATTTATTTGCATTTTCTCATCTTCTCTTCATCGAAATTTCTTTCCGGATACAAAATTTTGTAATCTCCTGTTCACTCGGTGCAGATATGTTTATATGTGGCATGCTCTAGCCGGTTACTGGGGAGGACTCCTTCCTTCATCTGAAAATTTGAAGAAGTACAATCCGAAGATTGTATATCCGGTTCAGTCACCGGGGAACCTGGGGAATATAAGGGACATTGCCATGGACTCCTTGGAAAAATATGGAGTTGGGATTATTGACCCTGAAAAGGTTTATGACTTCTACAATGATCTCCACAGCTACCTTGATAGTAGCAGTGTCGATGGTGTCAAAGTTGATGTCCAAAATTTGTTGGAAACCTTAGGCTCAGGGCTCGGTGGTAGAGTTTCGATTACTAGACAATATCAGCAGGCTCTTGACGAGTCTATCTCCAAAAACTTCAAAGAAAATAACCTGATTGCGTGCATGTGTCACAATTCAGATTCCATTTACAGGTTTTTCCAAATTCTGTTTGTATTTTGCAGCTCTGGATTTTCTTAAAACTTTAAACCTTCTAATCGTTTACTCTTTGGCAGTTCAAAGAAGAGTGCTACTGCAAGAGCATCAGAGGATTTCATGCCAAATGAGCCAGCATTTCAGACATTGCATATTGCATCTGTGGCCTTTAACAGTCTTCTTCTTGGGGAGATTGTGGTGCCAGATTGGGACATGTTTCATGTATGGTCCTTCCACATAATTCTGGACCAAGTTTCCACATGAAAATCATGCTTGTAAAACATTTTCCTATGCGAAATTATGCTTTTGTGCAATCATAAATATTGACATCTCCAAATCTGAAAAAACCAAAAACCTTGCCACCAAAAAACTCACAGTTTGGTAGGGCAAAACTGTAGTGGCTTCAACATGCAAGTGTTTATGTCATTCTGTGCCCTTTATTTTCAGAGCAACCACAGCACTGCTGACTTCCATGGTGCAGCAAGAGCAATCGGTGGATGTGCCGTATATGTAAGGTGAGCTAATATAAGAAATGAGATACGTTTTCATTCTAATTGTTTTGTGAATCAAGATTTGACATGTATCTTAACGATCTTGTAATTTTACAGCGACAAGCCGGGAAAACATGACTTCAAAATCCTCAAAAAGCTTGTGTTGCCTGATGGATCTATACTAAGAGCTAAATATGCTGGGAGACCAACAAGAGATTGCTTGTTTCAGGATCCAGTAATGGATGGAAAAAGGTAAACATATTCATAGAAGTATCCAATTTTTTTTAACATCAAGACAATGTATATAGATTTTATAGTCCTAAAACCGCTATATGTTTGTACAACAGTTTATTGAAGATATGGAACATGAATAAGTTATCAGGAGTGGTAGGTGTTTTCAATTGCCAAGGAGCCGGAAGCTGGCCAATGAAGCAGGTTGCACAAGATGTGACAAACTTGACATCCCCAGCTAAACACCTTTCAGCTCGGGTTAGTCCTGTTGATGTTGAATTTCTTGAGGAGGTCGCCGGTGGAGATTGGAGAGGAGATTGCGCAGTTTATGCATTCAATTCAGGTTAACTCGTGTTTCTGTGGCATTAATTTGGTATGGTTGATGATTTCTGAAACATAAAAAATGCAAATAGAATTTATGTCTGAACAAAATCAGAATGATGTGACATTGACTCTTATGCTATTATAAGATATATTCATGGATGTATTTTCTTGAAATGAAAGGGTCGCACACGTATGAGCTAAGTTTGGTTGTGGTTTTCACAATCAATCTCGCTGCACATTTTAGTAAAAGGGTCCTCCGCTGAGCTGAAAATAAGATAAGAAGAAGACAACAAAAAAAAAACACTTGCACTTTTTTCACTTTTCTATACACTTTTACACAATTCTACACTTTTTACACTTTGCAATACATTTTCCAAGTCTAAATGACAGCCCAATGAACTGATTTTAGAATATTATTATTCTGAAAATTTTTATTCCATCTCCATGGCAGGATCTCTTTCAAGAGTTCCAGCCAAAGAAAGCCTTGAAGTGTCATTGGATGTCCTAAAATGTGAAATATTTACCATATCTCCAATTATGGTTAGTTTTCTATCCTATCTTCTTTTTTCTTGTCCATTGGTTTTGGAATCTGTCCTAACATGGGTATTGGATAAAACAGGTTTACAATCAAATCATTCACTTCGCACCAATCGGTTTACTTGACATGTACAACTCCGGAGGGGCAATAGAGTCTCTGAACTGCTCAGCAGATCTTAAAGGGAGCTCAATAAAGATCAAAGCGCGGGGATGTGGCCGCTTTGGAGCATATTCAAACACGAAACCATCGTGTTGTGAGGTGGATATGAAGGAGGAGGAGTTCATATATAATGCGGAGGACGGATTGTTGACATTGGAACTTCAAGGGGAATGCTGTTTGAAAGAGATTGAAGTTGTCTTTTGAAAATGTCAAATTTGTCTCATATCTTGGTCTTGTGATCTCTACAAATAAGATTTACAACACTAGTGAAATATGTTAAGAAAGTAAAGAACAAAAGAGCTCAAATTTGAATGTTAGGATTGCTTCAGACGTCTCTTCACACAACTCTTATACTGATCAAGTTGCTGTTACAGTCCATACATCAATGGTAGTTTCAGGTTTTAGTGGTGGATGACTGGATGGGATAGACTTTAGTCAGTTGGTGAATGTCCTGCTTAGAAGGGTTTCAATTGGGGATATTTATGGTATCTTGTAACTGGTTTTTTCTTTTCCTTTTGATCTTGGTTGATAACTTGCCAACCTTGATCCTCGGGGCTTGAGCGGCATATGATTGTCAAGTATTTTGGGTGCCAACTTTATTGAGATGTTCAACTGTTATTGTGATGCATTTTATCTTGTCCCTTTAATCTCTTGCAACTCTTATATTAGACCTGTTTTGGCTTATTGTGGTGCTCGTACCCTTTGCAGACACAAATTCGTGTGGGTACGATAAATGTGTAAGGATTCCACGTAAATATTTATGTGATTGTGAAGGATGTAGAACACCAAATGATAACTCATAGTGGAACTGCATCCCTTGCACTATTCCAGTCTTTGTGCATTATCCCTATTTGAAAGAACTTGCAAAAATAAATTAGCAATATCAGGTTCAAGATCCAAATAGGAGAACGGTTTTAACACGCTCTTTCTTTTTGTACAACCACACTCAATTTTTTTATTCCAAATTTCAAAAGATCGTTATGAGTTTATTGATAACACAACTTATTTCCGTGGAAATGGCTACAATATGCCCTTATTAATAGTGTGTATCATATGCACATATTGTATGGTTCATATAGTGTCACCTAATGGCAAATCGAAATATTTTTTAGTGTCTCGTAAATTTTCACCAATATGATTCATAACCGTTTATACTGAAATAAAAAAAACAGAAAATGTTGATACTAAAAAAAAAATAAACTAATTACTATCTTGTGTTAAATTCTTTGCAAGAAAAACTGAATGCATAAGCAGAACTCCTTGATCAAAATTACTGCTCCTACCAAACACGTCCTAAAGAACTGACATTAAGAGACCTGGAAACTGAGGCTATTCCCAACCCACTCTCCAATTGTAAACCTGGGCCGCCCACCCAATAATATGTAAGAAGCCCATATTGACAAGCCCATTTTGGATCCTCCGCTCTAATCTCCAACAGAATGACCCCTCTCTGTTAGCACTAATAAGCTGATATATTTAGGTAGCAATTATAGAATACCTATTTATTTTAATTTTTCAGCTAATTTGACTAAAAAATGAGATTATTTTAAGCTCCCATTTGCATCTTTTTGCTTATTTTAAATTGGCAAAGTTATAGATTGACATACAACTCCTTTGATTTTATTTTGCCAATATAGAATCAGTAAGGACAATTTAGATTCTTTCGTTAATAAGCTCTACGACTTATCTAATCAAACAATTTAAACTTATATTTAAACCTATAAAAAGCTACACCAAGCATATTTGCAATTAATTTCAAGTCTTTTAATCAAATAATCAATTATTAAAAAAAATAGACTTATAACAAGTGAGAGCGAACGGGGTCAATGTCTTCTTCACGGTCTGGATGATCAACCCACAAATTTTCACCCCACAATTTTTGGTGAAAATTCCCTAATCTTTTAGAATTTTCCTTAAATTTCTATTTGAAAAGAGTTCAAAACCCTAAAAGGTTCTTAACTTGTATGGTGGTGTAGTATATGAATCAAAACTACGTCGTTTCACTCTTACTTTCTTGTCACAAAACAACCCTGAGCAATTTCTCAGTATACCATGTGGCATCCCTCGGTGCAGCTAGACCGTTTATTTTGGCTTTGGACGGTCCGAATTTGAAGAAAAAAAAGGAAAGAGAGTAAGGAGAGATGGTGTTTTAGTTTTGACTGCACAATATACTTTGAACGGCATGAATGCAACGTTTGGATATCACGTAGCTTGGCCACGTGTTACTCAAATTTTTTTTACCCTAATTTGTATTGGACTGCCATCTCTTTACCCCTCCAGATAAAAAACGCTCCAGGCTAAAATGGTGGAAAGCTGCTCGCGGCTATCCCTCCCTCTCTAACTAACGGTCTCGTTCACTCTCTCAAACGACCATCGTTCTCCCTCCCTCTCTTGGTTTTCTAGTATTGCTCCCTTATCTTATTCTTAAAATGTATTTCGATTTTGTACCTTTTTGGGTAGTTTTGAAGTCCGAATCGGAAGCTAAGGTATCCTCACGACACTAAGATCTAAGGTATGCTCTTTTTTATTTGGGAATTTCCATTTTAAGGGTTTCGTTTCTGGAATTGCATGTCTATGAAAGAATCAACCTATCTATGTGTTTGACTTTTTATTTCTGCTGAGCATTTTTTTTTTTTGTGGAAGAATGATGATATTCCTAATGCTGATTACAAGATGGTATAAAAAAATTTGAACCAATAGCAAGTGCTGTGCAATCTTTTGAACTTTTCCAAACTATCTTACCCTATATTTTACTACTCCCTCTGTCCCAAATAGATAGTCCACTACGAAATTACGTGTAATTTTTAAACTAAAAAAAAATATATTTATCGAAATAATTTTTGAATTTTTTTTGCACTGTATAAAAGTTCTCAATGAGATCTATCAAACAAAATAATGGATATTTTGTGAGGTTCATATTAAAAGATATAAGCCATTGAAAATGACACGCAGTCCCAAAATGGACTATCATTTTGGGACGGAGGGAGTACTTTATTGCTCACTAAGCCATGTCATTACTGATTGCTGAAATGTAGAGGGAGTTTAATATTATAATTCCTTCCTTCAAATGATTTTAGAACTTGTTTTTTAGTTTACTGGTATTTTATCGGAATGCGTGGAACAGAGTGGGTGGGTAACTATTTATATCACAAGCACTTAGATTTGTAAAATATTGTTATGCCATCGGTATAAACAATCATTCACAATTCTTTTGGTAATTTAGAGGAGAGAGGAATGAAAAGTTGATTCTTGCTCCAAAAAGACAGGGGTTGTGAAAAATTGTTACGCTATCTAAAGTGGCTACGGCTGGGACACCACAAAGTAACACATCTTTTGATGGCGATTTAGGTTTGTTTGAAACACGCCACCTATTGAACAACTTCATCATAGTCATATTTGTTAAAAACCTACGATACATGATACGTATCTTACGATTTGTTTCATCTCCTTTGGAAAATGATACATATCCCATCTCGTATGATTTTCACATAAAAATTCTACGATACCGTCGCGTATCTCACGATATATACATGTATCCTGATTCGGTACGTATCCTACGATTACTTATTGGGAAAAAATCGGACCTTATTTTAAGAAGCGGAACCCCAAACACATTTATCTAAGCCGTTTGATCTAATTATGGCGACATTCAAACTATTTGATAGAAATTCACCTTAATGCAGGGCTTGAATAAAAGAAAGAAGTATACTTCGGTTGTGTTTTGTCTAAATCATATAATAGCTCTTCTTTTCTTTCCATAACTAAGGCAGTAGAAATCCTTTGTGTGATAGACCCAAGTTGAGAGACTTGAAAATTTTCATCTTAATTTGTAACTTTTTTATTTAAATGTAAGCATAGTTTGTTGTTGTTTTTAAGTATAACTGCCTTTTAGTTTTATATTAATTACTGTATGTTTAACATTGTTGAAGCATAAACTAGATTTAGTATTTTGACACAAGAAAGTAAAGTTCAAATAAGCCCAATTGATAAAGCCCAAAGATGTTGATATTATTGAAGGTGACATAATATCTAGTTTATGGAAGCTCTAGAATATCTAGCTTCTAGAAGCTCTAGAATATTCTTGTGAAATATGAAATATCTAGATTTTCTTGTGAGAATTAATCACATGTGTAGTTCTAAAATTTACTTCTATCTTGTATGAAGATATCTTCGGACTAGAGCCTTCCATGGAGTAGTATAAATAAGGATGGGTTCTAGCAATTTTGTACCAAGCCAAAAAAAAAAAAAAAATTTGAGTTCTGTATTACATGCATATACTCTCATTACTCACCCTTGTCTTAGTATTTCTCCATTTTTCAAAACCTTGTCCAACTAAACTTTAGAAACCCCTACTCTTCCAACAAATGTATCTTAAGATATGCAATACGTATCCCGATACGATTTATACCATGAAAAAACCAATATACGATACGTATCCCGATTTGAAAACATGGATAGCAGTATCAAATAAGCACTAATGTGTCACTACCGAGTACCAACACCAACCTGATTGGAGGAAGAGCTTTGTTAGCTTCCATAGGTAATCGTTCCTTTTCTCTCTTAAACAGTCTTTGATTGTGTGCGACAATCGAATGCAGCGGCGAGTCTTCCAATCCACATAAGTATTTATGTATTTTTTGGCGTTATACATGTCAAACATTTCAGTTTCTGCTTTTATATAGATCAATGTCCTCCACATGTTCGACAAATTGTCTCAAACAAATTCATGTCTTTCAATACGTACGATTCACAAGGTGTTCGTGTTATGAATAGCTGTGTATTAAAATAGAAAAAAGAAAAGTTGAACTACTATTGGATAGCAGTTTTTCTTTGTTTGGTATTGTTGGAGCTTAAGAAACAAACCCAATTGAAATTTTCACCAAGGCTTAGGAAAACCAGGTTTTTGTGCAATTAAACCTACTAGCTTTATATGAGGGTTGTCCACTGCGATAGTGCATGGACTAAGCTTCAACTCGGCCAAGGATGATGAATTTGACGAAAGAAACATATTGCTTTGAGTCAAATCGACCTTAATTTGCTGGTTGACGCATAATTCGTTAGTCGAACTCACGTTTAAGGACGATGCTTTAATGCGCACCCCTTATTTGGGGTGTATGATACACCACCTGCAAACTTTTGAGGCTAATGCACCATGATTTTTCGTGGCTAGATATATGATTTCAAATGGGAAAGTAGTTTGTGGTCCAGCATATAAGTTTTTGTTGTTCAACATATGAATTTTGTGGCTCGTGTTATGAGATTAAGTGATCCACTATATTAATGCATATGATTTTTAAGGTCGAATCTATGAATTTTTGTAATCCAACCTATGAATTTTGATTTTCAAAAAAGTTTGCGCAGGAAGATGAATTTTGGTGGTCTAACATATGAATTTTTGTGGTGTTAGTCATGAGGCTTTTGAGGTCCAAGATTTAGATTTTATGGTGTTCAATTATGAGATTTCGTGGGACTTGTTGAAACATGAATATTTGTGGCTCGGCATATTAAACTGCATACCCTGTACACCCGTTAGGGAGTGTAAAATGTAACGGCTCCCAAACATACCAAGTGAAGGACTGATGAAGGAACTTGGTTATCAGGTTCTTTGGTAGAATCATATATATAAGAGTTAAGACTGATAAGAATTACGTACAACTTTGGATTTGAAGGGCTAATCTGCAAGAAAAACATTATGTGATACCTTCTTTGAGTTTGGAAAGTGAATAAAATGTTGCGTAACTGATGGTTTATTCTTCTGGCGGATGAAGGAAATGATCAAATCCTTGTCTATATCATCCGTGAAAAAGACAACAGCATTTCCATTTCATAGACACAGAATCTACACCCATGGTACATGTGGAACTTCACAGTGAAATTGACTTTCTAAGTTCTAACGTCATCGTATTTTGTATTCATTGGAATTTATAAACTAAATTTTAATTTTTTTGTAGAACTTCAGGGGAATCAAATCAAGACATCTTTTTCCACTGCTATAGCATCAATTCTAAACTCATCACAAGACACATACAACCAGTTTGGCACAAAGGCCCATACATATAGAATAGCATCAGTATTCAGTAGCACCAACTTCTGCATCCAACACACAAGCATGCAGGACAAAGAACATAGCATGCCCAAAAAGGGCAGACTTCACTTCATTTAGCTTTTGGCCCTCAGTAATTTGTTAACTTTGGCTATCAATAATAAGAAAGAAAGAAAGATTACCCACTGCACATTAAGAGCATGCGTTCAATTACTAAACTAAACATAATATATTTCTAAACTCTTAAAGAATAATCTATTATGCTACTATACCATACTTTATCAGGCGGAACTGTTACACTGTCTTAAGTAGAACTCAATCCCAAATAGGGATGGCAATTTCGATCGAACCGAAGGGTACCCGAACGGTAACCGATTTTCTTTTTTTCTGAACCATAACCGATTTTTGCCCCGTGGGTATGAGTATGGTTGAGACGAAGGGATAACCGAACATGTTCGGTTTTGTTATGGTTTGCCTGTAACTCGAACCAATCCCCGAACTGAACCATACCGAACCGAAACTTTAAAATTACATAAGAACCCCTTATATTATATATACATAAGAACCCTTTATATTATATATACATAAGAACCCCTTGATATATTTTGAAATTACACCAAAATTCCTTGTATATATAACATAGGGGGGGGCATGCCTGGCACGAAAAATAAAATAAATCTATGTAGTTGAGCTAAAAATAAACATTTTTATGAGTAATTTTATACATTAGACATTAACTTGATGAACTGTCAAGTTAAAAAAATAAAATTTTAACTAAAAGTAGGACATTTTGACGTGACAAGACAACACGACCCGAAAAATGACACGAAAATTCGATAAGTTGAAAAATGTTATGGGAATTTATAAATAAGATTCTGATACATAACACGAAAATGACACGAAATAACCCAATGCCCACCCCTAATATAACACATCCCTAGGATTTTCTTCTCAAACTTTCAAAAAAGACGATAGAGTTTGAGAGTGGCGACTAGGGGCGACCTTGCTGATCTTCTTCCTCTCCGATCCACTTCTCCGATCAACTCGCCGGCGACCTCTCCTTGCTTAAGTTGTAAGTCTCTCTCTCTCTCTTCTCTGATTCAGTTTGTCATCGATCTCGGACTAGTAGATCTTATTTTTACGTGTGTGTGTGATGGTAGCTACTTCTGTATCCTTTTGTGCTAGTCTTTGATTTCTCACACTCGTAGCTATGGGTTTTACTCGCTGTATTTCTTTGATAAAATAGTTAGGGACTCACCTGGGAGAATTCGGGTACCCATTTCGTTCGGGAAATACCCGAACCCCATTTGGTTCGGTTACGGGGCTTATTTTCTCATCCCGTTCGGTTATCGGGGTGGATTTGGAGAATACTCGAGCCGAACCACTAAACTATGAACCACCCCGAATCCATACCTACAAAATGACTTCAATCTCAGCTTTCTTTCTAGTATCTTTCATCCGTCTCAAGTTCATTAGTAGCATATCATTGCCTTTCACAAAGTCCTCCTTCAACAACCTATCTAGTCTTCCTTCATTAGAATTTGTAAGCTCCGCCATGACTTTCTCTTCAAGATTAAGCTTCTCCAAGTCCGTAGGCATAACCCCAATCCACTTCATATCAGGCGTGACTAAGGTCTCACTATCAAATGCCAACTTCCTAGAACCATGCTTATACATAAAATGTATTCCTAAACCGTAGGGGTTACAATCAAATAATCCAAAGACGGGTAGCATCAACTCGTATCTCAGTTTTTGGAGAAACCATCTGGATGCACAGTTTGGTTGACCTTTCCCGTTTTTATAATATAAGGGATATCCTTGTAAAATTGTGCATCAAACATTTTCATAAAAGCAGTGAATTTTTCAACAACTACAATGAATTTTGCCTCACAGGTCATGTGTTTAATCCTCTTCATTCTAGTGGGAATAGCTATCCCATTCCCTACTTTTGAACAATCAACCACATCTTCCCCATCAACATACTTCAAATTACTCACAACTACTCCTCTATCTCCAGCGACAACATGCTACCTGTACCTAGAGCAACCGAGTATGCATTACATATCATTTACAGTCCTGTCAACCTTAGCAATCTTGTCACCATTGACCATCTTATCAACCTTATCATTATAGTCCTGTCAACCTTGACCATCTTATAAAAAACCTTTATGGTAGAGTAATATATGTCGCGCAGTGTGATACAATAATCAGTAGTTATTGTGTCAGTGATTTGAAGTAAAACAACAACTAATCGTCACACTTTTGCGTGTTAAGTTTATATCCGCGTGGGTAATTTTCTGGACCAAGACAAAAGCACCCAATTTCGGGAACATACCTCAAGTTTTTCACATTGTACGAGGGTAGATGTACGCGAACATGTGTTTCGGTTAAGATCCTGTTCATCAAATTGGTAACTTTGGGTCACACCACTATAGCTCCAAAGATTCGACTTTTAAGAGTTAATTGCATCATTAGAGAGAGGTCTCGGAGTTGGACTCAATTTTAACTCATCAAGAACCTCCAGAAACTTGTTGCTTAAATCGTCGTCCATGTTTATATCGTCGTCCATGGTGAGAAAGGAGGGGAGGAGAGAAGCCTCATGAATTGAACGAAAAAGAGATGAAAAGGGAGCTGCTCGGGTTTCGGAGGGCTTCGGTAATGGACTCGTATCCTTTTCTCTCTCACCGTCTTCATGGCAACAGCCTAAAACGCTAGTGACACATCAACTTTTAGCTTTTTTTGGAATGCAAAAAATCGGCTATAAGTCTGGTTAAAAATGAAAAATCCCCCCTTAACGAAGTTCATCTTGAGAAATGAAAAAAATCACTTAACTTCGTAAACGACGCCGTCCGAATTGAGTTCATTACTGCAGCCCCCCAAAACACGAGCAGCTCCCTCTCCGTCTCTTTCTCGTTCAATTCACGAGGCTTCTCTCTCTCCTCCACTCATTTCTCACCATGGACGACACTATAAACATGGATGACAATATAAAGATGGACGGCGATTTAAACAACCAAGTTCTGGAGGTTCTTGATGAGCTAAAATTGGGTCTAACTCCTAGACCTCCC
This sequence comes from Gaultheria prostrata, assembly GCA_036023075.1. NCBI lineage: Eukaryota > Viridiplantae > Streptophyta > Magnoliopsida > Ericales > Ericaceae > Gaultheria > Gaultheria prostrata. The sequence goes on along the minus strand of JAXBDA010000794.1, from coordinate 9,572 downwards.
TCTGATGATGCAATTGAACTCTTTCAAGTCGAATCTTTGGAGTGTACAGTGGTGTCACCCAAAGCTACCACTTTGATGGAAATGATCTTTATTGAAACGTCTGTTCGCGTACATCTGCCTTCTTACAATGTGAAAAACTTGAGGTATGTTCCAAAAATTGGGGCTTTGTCTTGGTCCAGAAAACTACACACGCGAATATAAACTTAACACGCAAAGTGTGACGAATTAATTGTTGTTTTACTTCAAATCTTTGACGCCTTAACTCATGATTATTGTATCACACTGCGCGACATATATTACTATGTCAGGAAGGTTTGTGATAAGATGGTCAAGGTTGACAGGATTGTAATGATAAGATTTTTGATAAGATGGTAAAATGTGACAAGATGGTCAAGGTTGACAGGACAGTAAATGATATCGGTTGCTCTAGGTACAGCTTGCATGTTGTCGTTGGAGATAAAAGACTAGTTGTGGGTAATTTGAAATATGTTGATCGGGAAGATGTGGTTGATTGTTCAAATGTTGGGAATGGGATAGCTATTCCCACTAGAATGGAGAGGATTAAACACATGACCTGTGAGGCAAAATTCATTTTAGTCGTTGAAAAATTCACCGCTTTTTGAAAATGGTTGATGCACAATATTACAAGGATATTCCTTGTATTATAATCACGGGAAAAGGTCAACCAGACTGTGCCGTTAGATGGTTCTCCAAAAACTGAGATATGAGTTGATGCTACCCGTCTTTAGATTAGTTGATTGTAACCCCTACGGGTTAGGAATACATTTTGTGTTTAAGCATGGTTCTAGGAAGTTGGCATTTGATAGTGAGACCCTAGTCACGCCTGATATGAAGTGGATTGAGGTTATGCCTACGGACTTGGAGAAGCTTAACCCTGAAGAGCAAGTCATGGCGGAGCTTACAAATTCTGATGAAGGAAGACTTTATAGGTTGTTGAAGGAGGACTTTGTGAAAGGCAATGATAGGCTACTAATGGACTTGAGACGGATGAAAGATACTGGAAAGAAAGCTGAGATTGAAGCCATTTTGTAGGTGATGGCTTCGGGGTGTTTCGTGGTTCGGCTCGGGTATTCACCAAATCCACCCTGATAACCGAACGGGGTGAGAAAATAAGCCTTGTACTCGAACCAAACGGGGTTTGAGTATTCCCCGAACGAAATGGGTACCCGAATTCTTCTAGGCGAGTCCTTAACTATTTTATCAATGAAATACAGCGGGTAAAACCCATAGCTATGAGTGTGAGAAATTTAAAATCAGCACAAATGGATACAGAAGTAGCTACCATCACACACGTAGAAACAAGATCTACTAGTCCGAGATCGATGACAAACTGAATCAGAGAAGAGAGAGACTTACAACTTAAGCAAGGAGAGGTCGCCCGCGAGTTGATCGGAGAAGTGGATTGGATAGGAAAAAGATCAGCAAGGTCACCCCTAGGAGCAAGCTATCGAATCAACTTACAACTTAAGCAAGGAGACGGTCTGTGTGTGAGCTGTATTGTTGATTTCGTCTTTTGGGATAAGGGATGATGTAGTTGAGATGAAAGATGGGGCAAAGTAGGGGTGAGCACGGGTCGGGTTTCAGTTCGGGGTGGTCGGGTTACCCGACTTTTCAAGTCGTCTTTGTCGGTTTAGCCACCGCTGCTTCGATTTCACTTTCTCTTCTCGATCTAGTCGTCAGAGAGAGAGAGCGCGCGCGCGAGAGCGAGAAGGCCTCTGTGAGGGAGAGACGAGGACGGCAACGGAATTTGACTAGGCGACATGGTTTGGCGACATCTATGAAGGAGAGAGAGAGAGAGAGAGAGAGACTTCCTGTCTACTTCTCAAACATTATAGTATACGCATGTACGGAGTTTTTCGGAACAGAAGAAGAAAGGAGGGAGAAGATGTAAGAGTATGGAGTATTTACTTTTTGAACTGGAAAAGTGGAGTAATAAAGAGAGGAGAGAGGAGTGCTATTTTCTAGGCATTAATTTTACTTCCCATGCTTGTACAAAGTCCCCATGGCTGTACAAACTACAAGCCTATATCTATGTACATTTATTGTGTCTGGCTGTTATGGTGTAACTGGTGTTCCCCATGCGTATTATATATATGTCGGGTTGGGTCACCCAACATCCTACAACCCGACCCCACTTCATCGGGTTGCTAACATTTCAACCCGAACCCGACTCTATGCTCTTCCGAAACCGCCCGAAACCCGTGGGGTTGGGTCGGGTTTTGTTCACCCCTAGATACATGTGATAAGTTGATTTGATAGCTTGCTCCTTTGGAGCGTTAATGCATTTGCCTTCCTCCTTTTTATAGCATATTTCGTAGCAGACCTCTTAGGGTCTTGTAAATATAATGATTTTCCCCTTTGCTTGTTATTATGCTTGCTTAATGATTGCCAAGTTTTTGGACATACTGGGCTTTTAGGATATGTAAGATTCCTTGGGTATAGTTGTGGACTCCTTTTTAAGATACCACTTTCGTAACATGGTGCAAAGGATAGGAAAGCCGAGTACATATGATTAGTGTATGTCTATGTTACATGGACTCGGGTACGAGTATCGGGTGCGGGTGCATGTCCAAGCGTCGGACCTTCCTAAACTTAAATCTTAGGATACTGGGATATGTGTCCCACAACGGGGTACGGGTACGGGGACATGTCCTCAACACCTGTTTGTAGTATATTTTGCATGACTAGAGCAGGTTATATATTGTAAATTATACTTAGTAATGTATATAAGCAAGAAGAGTTAAGAAAAAGGTGTTTTTTCAATTCCATTTCCATGTGGAAGTCCAGAAATATCGCTTTTCTAGCTAATTTGGTATTCTTTTTCTGTAAAAATCATACAATTAGAGGATCCGAGTGTCCAAAATGGATACGCGTGTCGGACACGGGACACTGGTACTTCAGCCAAAATGAAGGATCCATGTAACATAGGTGTATGTTCATATGTGATCGGTTTCTTTGAAAAAATATGCTTAATGCATTTAGTGTGAATTTTTCTTCCAAGTATTAGATTTCATAGTTCTCCTAATCAAACTTGGTTTGTTAGTGTATTCTCCTTCATTTTTTTTTCCCTCCTCAAGATGGTTCATATTTTCTCATACTTGGACATCCTTAAAGGATACAAGACCATCTGATTCTTCTGTTTTTAATGTTTTATAATCATTAACCCGTTTGATTCTTATGCGCATTTGAATGGATAAATGCTTGGAACCAGAATCGGCAACCTCCTTAACAGGCTCTGCCAAAGTCCACCTTTTTTTGGTGTGTGGGGGGGAGGTTCGGGGCTCTGGGGGGTTGGGGACATGGAGAATGGTTTATGGGGAAATGCACACAAGTAGGAAACATTTGGCATCATTCAGTTACATGTGTTGAGATTATCAACAGATTGGGGCGATGGCAAGTGCTTGCCCTTGTTCAAGTCATGGTATTAGAAAATCGGGATATGGTTGCTTGCTGCTCCCTGTACTAGATGTCATTGTGAGTGGGTGGCTTCTGCCTTCCTTTCATTTTTCTTTTCTGATTGAGCTGACTAGAAAAACCACGTAAGAGTCTGTGCTTAGAACTCTAGGTTTTAGAAACTTGCCGCCACTACTCGGCAACTATGTTACCCAGACTAGGGTACAGGTGTCATCTACAGTTGTATGTCTAAGGCTCAGATTCATTATCTACAGGTCAAGGACATGCCGACGCTAAGAAAAAGTTAATTAGTCAGATGATAATTCCTTAGATTCTTAGGCAAATATTGTTTAGAGGGTATCACATGCGATTTCAAGCCTAATACTCAAGTTTCAAGCGTAGTTCTAGATCAAACTTTATTGCCGAATTGTTTGGTTTAGTGTCCAGAATCGTATGGGTGATAAACTTGAGTGTGGAGGTGGAGAAGAGTGGCTCACAGAAAATTGTTAACTTCAGGCCTAAACGTTGCTAGCTTGTTTGTTTTCAGCAATTGTGCTTAGAATTAGTATTTTTGTTCGGATATTGGTTTTAGTGATAATAGTTGAGAATCTCCTATTGGGTTTCGTTTATGCTGGTTACACGGGTTGCGGTGAACTTTCTCTAATGTAATCTAGGGTTACACGATATAAAAGAACCAATCGGTCTCTCCCCTACAACTCCTCGGCTTTGGCTCTCAACAAATGTTGTCTGATTGGTTCTCTCTCAACGGGACAACATTTGTTGCAGCCAAATTGAGATCACCCTCTCTTCCCCTATTGAATTACAGATCTGAGCTTCACTTATTCAACTCTCTCTCTCGTGGTTTTGGTGGTTGTGGGTGCGAAATATCTCACCGACTGATGCTCGATCTCTCTCCATGGCATGCCGGATCTCTGTCTAGAGTTCCAAACAAGAAAGCCTTGAAGTGTCATTGGATATCCTAAAATGCGAAATATTTACCATCTCCCCCCAAATTAGGGTTAGTTTTCTAAGCTTATCCTCTTTTACCATTGTCCTTGGGTTTTGAAATCTGTCCTAACATGGGTATTGAATATAACAGGTTTCCAATCAGAATATTCACTTTGCGCCAATATATTTACTTGACATGTACAACTCAGGAGGGGCAGTAGAGCCCGTGAACTGCAGACTATATCTTAAAGGGTGCTCAGTAAAGATCAAAGCGCAGGGTTGTGGCCACTTTGGAGCCTATTCGAACAAGGTTAGATATAGAGGGGCTCATTAATTTATAATACGGAGACCTGGCACAGCGGTTAAGCTGCCCATTGTGATATGTATTTCACGGGTTCGATTTTCGGAAACACTTCTTTGCTTGCAGGCTGCATACATCAACCCTTCCACAGACCCTTTGTTGCACTGGGTACGTCCTTTTAGAATGGATTTTTGACGTTGGAACTTGGAACTTCAAGGGGAATGTAGTTTGAAACAGATTGAAATTGTCGATGCAAATGTCACAGGTCCGTGATCTGTCATATTGGGATCATGTGAGCTCTATAAAGAAGATTTGTAACACAGAATGAGCTATATTGAGAAAGCAAGGAACAAAACAAGTACAAAAGCTGAAATTTGGAGTTTTGGATAACTTGGATTGCTTCACTTGTTTACGCTCCTCCCCATCTTTTCTTAGTAGAGAAATGCATCACTTGATGAATGTTGGATTGCTTGCTTGTTTACACTGCTTTCAGTGGAGTGGCTGAATGGTCAAGCGCTCATAATTGAAGAATTTGCTTAAAAAATAAAAAGTGCAAGGAGAAGTTTTTTTGTGAATTAGGTTGTGCCAATCATAAAGCATTATAACCGGGGGTTATACTTTAAATGTGATATCTTTGATGTAATTCAAGTTAAAATCACAATGTAATATTGCTTTTGTATTTAAATTTTGACTTGTATATCTCGGAACAATTACCATTAAGGTCAGAAATCAAATATTTATTACCATTAAGACCATTCACTCTTTTTTAATTACCATTAAGGTCAATACTCTTTTTTTGGGGTTAAGGTTTAGGGTGCACTTTCCTATTATAGGATTTTAGTGGTTTAAGCACTTTCATAGGGTACCTTAGGGTTTTAGGCACTTTTTAGGTTTATGCACTTTCATAGGGTACCCTAGGGTTTAGATTTAGGGTGCACTTTCCTATTATATGGTTTTAGTGGTTTAGACACTTTCATGAGGTATCCTAGGGTTTAGGCACTTTCATAGGATACCTTAGAATTTAAGCATTTTTCATATGGTTTTGGGAGTAGAGGAGAGATAGATTGTGCCCATGTAGAGAGAGAGAGAGAGAGAGAGAGAGAGAGAGAGAGAAAACAATTGAAATGGTTGAATTTGATTTGCATGTGGGGTGGGTAGAACAAACATAGCGCAATACATGTGCAAATCAAGAGTTTTCGGTGCTTTTTTGGGATTATAGTGGCGTGGGCGGTAATTGGGGGTCCAATTATGGACCGGCCTGTGTTTTTCCCTATATCTTTTTAGTTTTATGACTTATTAATAAGTGGACAACCAAGCTTAGGTCAGACTTGTGCTACCCAAATATCAGGACCGCCCCTGATTATAGTTGCACCTCCATTTTTGTGACCAAAAAGGGAAACTAGGCCTGCGCCCAACCAACGATCCTTACTGGGAACATGGGCTGGCCACCCAACAAAATATGCAAGGAGCCCATATTGACAGCCCATTTTGGATCCTCCGCCTTTTTGTTTGTTGACCCCCCCTCTCTCTTCTTCTTCCCTATACCTTCTCCCTTATCCTCACTCCACTCCGCCACTTTGTTTGTTGAACCCAAAGTCGAGCCATAAGTTAACCCACCGAAAGAGATACGACCAAGGTAGATCAAGCCCACAACAGAAACCCCAACATGAGGAGCAAAAGAAGAGAATAAAGCTACTCAATGGATCAACACAAATCAGAAACAGTAAAACCAGTGCTTGTGTGCGACAGATGTGTGAGCAATGGGCATGCAACCAAACACTTCCATTATTTTTAATTAAAAGACCCGTGGCATGCATGCAAATAAACGTTAATAACTCTAAAAGTACTACGAAAGGGTTTACGGAATGCACAATAAGGCATTACCTCAACTGCATTCGTGAAACGAGGACGGACAGAGGACTGATCCAAGTGTGATACTTTTCCATCCAAAGCCCTAACGAAAAGCTAACAGAAGGAGTTAAACATCAAAATTCAAATAGGGGGGGGGGGGTAAGTGTTTGATTTTAAACATGAGGGGGCAACTTGGACCATAGTTGAAGGGGGTTAAATGTAATTTATCCTTGAGAATGACATTGCACCTGAATGAGGAAGACTGAGCTGCGAGTGTAATGTTTTAATCCAACTTTTTGATTTAGGAGAAAATAATTATTCCTCCTTTGATTAAACCATATTGCACATTGAGTGAATTAATATAGTCCTTTTTTAGAGTAGTATTGCACCCGATGGGGACCAATGAGTTGCCATTGTGTTGTCTTAATCCAACACTTTTGATGAGATAAATGACTATTGCTCCTTTGATAAAATAGTATTGCACCTTCATAATATTCTAGCGCCGTTTGAGAATAAAATTGCACCCGAAAAAAAAAAACGATTGGGTTCGCAGTGATATCTGATCAAACTTTTTGTTGGGAAAAAAGAACCATTGCTCTTTTTATTAACCAATGTTACACCTTGATTGAATTAACATGACACCCTTTTTTAATTAGATCCGAACTCAACCAGTAAAGGGGAAAAAATCCAAGCTCAAATTCAAGGATCTATTTTTGTTATGTTAAATTGGAAAAGCTTTTAACCATTGCTTCTGAGTTCCGACTGCTACAGTAGATTGGAGGGAAGGTGTGAGCAGTTAATTTATACTAAATCCCAGTGGTGGAATGAAAGCTTGACGACAAAGGTAAGGTGCGGGGTTTAACAGAATCTCTCTCCCTTTCGTCAATCCAACTGTGCACAGGTTAAGCTAGTAGAGAGAGAAGGTTGTGTGTTAGTCTCGGAGAAAATTTTGTATGCAAATAGGGTATAGTCCACGTGGTACCCTTGTAGCATATTCAGACCATCCAATCAACGCATGTGATGCAGGAGCATTCCTCGATCTACACAGAAGTACTGTGTTATAGCCATTGTGGGCAACTTAAGAGTCGATTTAGTTTCTAATTAAGTATCTTCTTAATTCCTAGTCAAAGTGTCTTTTTAGTTTCGAGTCAATGTATTTTATAATTTCTGGTCGGGTGATTTGGCAAATAAACATAAACATGTTTATTGGTTTATTCGTTTTGTCTTTATTCAATTTTTTTTCGCAAATGTTAGTTTTGCGTCAAATTTTTGTGGTTTATTGGTTCCTCTCGACGAGACGAATCGAAAGAGTATAAAATTATAGTCAAAACAAATTTTTTTTTAATAAAGCCAAAAATGCGTGGTTTATTGGTTTTATTTTGGCTTTATTCAAAAAATAATTAATTTTCACTATAATTTCATACTTGTTAGATTCGTCTCGTTGAAAGGAACCAATAAACCACAAAAAATTGATGCAAAACTAATAAATGTAATTTTTTTTTGAATAAAGACAAAATGAATAAACCAAAAAACCAATTTTTGGTTTATTTGCCAAAGGAGGCGTGTCATTTATTATGTTTCTTATCTACTATCTATAAGTTGTCTCTTTGATTTAATAGTGGTCAAGGTATTGAAAGGTTTGTGTGGGAAATGCTAAGCATTTATTAGTATTGAAGATGCTCATCTTTGTAATGCCTATAAATAGTTGATCTAATGAAATGAAAGTCAGAGTTTGAGTTTATGAAAATATTTGCAAGTGTTTCTTTCTTGGAGTTGAGTGATTTCTCCTACCATCAAGTGTGTGGCTTGGTCGCGTCGAGTGGCATTCGCGATTAGTAGCGTCGAGTGACATCCGCTACCCCCGGTCGAGTGGCATCCCGGGACTATCCTAACCCTTGCGGGCTCCGGCCTCTATCAGCAATGGACGGCTTAGATTATGAAGAGAGAAAAGCAAGAGAGATAGAGTGCTCGGATCTCAGCCATCGGTTGTATTAAATGGATGGTCCGGATCTGGTACAAGGGTACCACGTGATACCGTATTTGCAATCAAAATTTTCTCGTTAGTCTCTTTCTATGCGAGTCGATCGGGTACTGATTTAAACCAATACCCAGTTGAAAATCAGAAGCACCCGATTGGGGGGTATTTTTATTGAAAGTTTCAAGTCGGGTATTTTTTACTTTTCGTTGGAGTAAAATAAAGATGTCGTGATATTGTGATTGTTTTTGCTTATTTCACTAAGCTCAATTCCTTATGGAATGAGCTAATGATTTTTTAAAAAATGCATCATTAAGCTGGGAATATTTACCCCATTTCCCTCTGATTTGTGAATCCCCGAAAACCCAACTACTCTGTCGGACACTTTTACACTGAAAACAACCCAACAACTATCACAATTTTGAAGGACCAATCCAAATACACCTAATACGAAACCCACCACGAAAGTCATCTATGGAAAGAAAAAGAGAAAAGAGAAAAGAAAAGAAAATAAAGGGAGAGAATACTCTCTCTCTTTCATGTGATGGCTAAAAAAGTGGGAGAAGTGAGAAACGGTGAAAATCAGGAATCATTTTTAACCCATTTTTGTTCCTCATCACTCCTCACCACATTTGGTGGGATTTAGTGGGGCAGAAACACTCTTTTTTTTTCTTCTTTTTTCACCAGTAAGGAAAACCACAACCGTTTCTTTTCTTTTCTCACCGACCTAGCCAAAGGGGCCAAAAGAGAGGCCGAAAGAGGAACGAGAATAAGATTGGCCAAATGACCAAATATGATATTGGCAAACCCTCTCTTGTACAGGCATGGAAAACACAATTTCAAGTCTTCAACTTCGGCATCAGCGTCAAGCTTTCAGGTGAGACTATTGCAGGGTTAAGTATTTACTGTAATATACTCCCTCCATCCAATTTGTTTTTCAATTATGTCATTTTCTTTTACTCCTTAAATTGCTTATATCTTTCAATTTATAATTTTTATCAGGGTTTTAAAAACTTCATATAATAAAATTAATCGTGAACTATCAAACAAGATCTATATTGATATAAACGATCGAAAAATATC
>JAXBDA010000793.1:0-70619 GCA_036023075.1 Gaultheria prostrata | reverse complement strand
GGGCGGGTTGTCGGGCTGGGCCGACGGGCGGGCTAGCAAGAAAATATTTCAGCCCAAGCCCTGCCCATACAAAATCCGGGCTGGGCTAGCCGGCCCATTTGTCGGGCTCGGGCCGGGCAAAAGCCCAGCGGGCTTCGGGTGGGCCGCAGGCTGATGGGCCAAATGATGAGGCTTAGTTGGTTGTCATCCAAATTTTTTTGAAGTGGTGTATTTTTAACTTGTTGGCCTATCTATTTTTTTTTTTACTAGCCAACACAATGATTAATAATTGAACAAATTGAAAAATTTAACAAGTGGTCTCCCATACAAGAAAGAAATCTTATTTAGCTCTCGAATAATTATACAAATTTATTTGAGATACAATTACAAGGGGAAAAAATAATAATTTATTCAAGTCTCAAATAAATATACTAATTTATTTGAGATTCATTACAAGGATAGTAAAGTGCACAAACTACAAATTTATTTAATAAACTTCCACCAATTTCGATCTACTGATGTTTAAAGCAAAATCTCCATCCGTCGAACAAGGGAAATTGTTTGTTCTTGATGTTCCTAGCCCGTGGATTAATCTACATAAAGAGGGAAAAAAATTAGAAGAAGTAGTACAAAAACTTAGCGAAAATTAAAACCAACTATGTTATAACTTACATAGTCAGTCCATACTTTGTTTTGTAGCGATAACCTTTTTTTCCATTTGCATCCCAAGAAAACCCATCATGCATAAGGATCTGATGAACTATGTGTAGAGACCCCAATTTTGATGATTCGTGTATCCCCAATGATGAAAAAGCACACAAAGTATACCTTGAAATGGTCCCTTGAGTCAAACAGGCCAAAAGAACCAAAACCCTCCATCCAAACCATGTTAAAACCGTACGGCTCAAATCCCTCCATTGTACGGCACAAAATCCTCTTTGCACCGTGCGGCATCCCAAACCAAACCGCATGGTATTGTTCTTGGCACCGTACGGTACCCTTGTCCCATCCCACGATTCTCGGGTTGTTCCAGCAGCTTAGAAACGTTGGCGTAACACGGCAAACCTATGCCCGTAGCTCACCATTTCGCCGTGAGAATCTCACTCTTGTGAGAGAGGTACGGCACCCATCTCTTATATATACTGACCTCCTCCGATCGATTGAAAAAAAAAAAGGGAGACATACGTACAAACGAACGCCAGAACCAATTCCCAGCAAAAATCTCCCTAAAATTCGTTACCTTGTTATTCTTCCTAGCCAAAGCAATACCCAAAGCCTTTGTGTTTACATCCCATAATCATCATCTCCAATCCCCAATTCAACCGGTTCCAACCCAATCATTCCAAGGTATAAGCTTGTGTTGCCATTTGAATACTCACATTCTCTGAGGGGAGTCTTGCTGGGTTTAGGAGAGGTCCCATACCTTCTTCGAATCTTGTAAGTTCGAATTTTCATCAAAAACAACCCGCGGGTTATTTTTACCTCTAAGACAGTGACGTGAACACTTTCGATGTGTTTCATGGCACTTGCTCCACCAAGAGGTACATCTTCAATCTTTCAAAAGATTTTTGGTTGAAAAATCGTAGCTTTTATACCAGAGAAATACCCCATTTTCACCACTGATCAGAAAACAAATTTTTGAAAAATATTCTACAGTGACACCGTACGGCTTTGGCATAGGCACCGCGCGGTGTATGTTTAGACGCCGTATGGCGTCAATGGTGAAATCCGATTTTCCTACTCCGTTTTCTGAAACTATGCTCTGTTTTCTTTTAAACTTACAAGTTTTTATTACGGTCGCCCCCTTTAGTTTCTAATTCTTACTGTCATGCCCCTCTCATTTATTTGTTTAATTTATTTAATCATTTTTACTTGAATATTATGTGATTTTAATTATTGTTATTTATTTCTTTAAATCTGTCGTTCATATACTGTTTATGTGAATAAAGTTTTCAATTAAATCTCTTCAGAAAAATCCCACAAATATTTAGTAAAGAACGGAGAATTCCGGGCACGCGGGGTGCATTTTTCAAACAAAATCTTCCCCGCGGGTAACCTAGGTCCCGAACCCATATCTCTATTTTTCGCAGATCAAACCCTTTTTCAGCGGCACAAGAGTCATATTATTTTTCTAAACGGTTCCTCGGGTACCTAACATTTTTCAAAAATTAAACCCTGGGTGGTGACTCTAAATTTTCTTTTTCCCTAAAATTCGCCTCTTTTTCAACACAAAAAACAGCGTGGGCCCCGACCGTCCACAAAATGGCGACTCCGCTGGGGAACGATATTTTTTAAATTAATCTTTATTTTGACATTTTACACTTGTAAAACGACCCTTGAAAGCTTGACACAACGTACATGCTTCGCATTGTCAAAGAAAGGAATGATGTCAGGGTGAAAGCCCGATCAATCCGGACTGGAGCTTTCCCAGTTGTTTGCCCATGTAAAATTTCAAGGTTTTGATTAATTTAAAAAGCGAGCCAAGCTTGAAAAATATTTGTGGGATTTTTGAAAATATTTTATTGTTAAACTTTTGCATTGTACGTGCATGGTTACTAGCCCGGCCGCTGCGTCCTGGTTACCCTACCCAGCTTGCTGGTGTTAGGACATCCCAGGGTTCTCGGCAACCCTGGACGATGATGAGTTAGCCTGCCGTTATTACCCTTGCCACGTCAGTATTCTGTGCAAATAGGAGGCAAATATTGGCTCTAGTCTGGGGAACCCCCCTAAACCAAAATTGGCCTTTGCATATAGATAACTCTAGAACCTTCCAACCTACGACAGGACCCAGAGGGTAGGATTATGTGATATATCTTGCTAAGTGCTTACTGTTTTTCCATATCCTGTCAGCATGCTGTTTGTTTACCGCTTTTTGCACATACCATGCTACCTGGTTACTGCTTTTGTATATACTGCTCTCATTTTGCATGCATACACAAATTAGACTGGCCCTAGGTTGTCACTTCACTCACCTGGAGATTGCCCCAACAATCTCTGGTTATGCTGGATATTTCAAAATCCCTTTTTTCAAAAACCACTGCAATTAGGCCCTGCCTTTTTCCCAAAGTGAAATTAGTACTTTTTTTGTCAAAGAACAATGGCTGACCAATCAAGCAACAAGAGACTCAAGGCTACCTTCACCGCTTAACACAACACTCATGCCTGGATTGTTGAGGAGTACTAGCCTGAACAGAAAACCTCTGGAAGTGAAAAGCTCTACAAATGGGTTGATCCGGTCGCTGAGCCCAAGCCATCAGAAATGCCTAACCAATGGGATAGCACTGAAAGCCACTCAAGCTGGAAATTCCACATTACACCGGATAGCAGCCCAAGGATGCTCCCAGACAAAATCACTGTTATGTACGAGGAGGATGATGACAACTTCTGTGTCATGCCTCTAGTCAAATACTATGACGAGGAGGAAAACCTGTGTACTACTTTGCTGACCCAGTCACTGGCCATAAGTACTGGGATGTATGTGACTGTGATGAATGCTATGAAGAATGCCTTCGCAACAATGATGGCATGCCCCCAAATCAACTCAAAGAACAGTATGCTTGGGAGAAGCAGTAGGAGGAAGAGGCCAAAGCCCGCAAAGGGAAGCAGAAGGTCGGTGAAGCTAGTGCACCTCGCAAGGGATAATCGTAGAGGGAGTAAATGATTATCAGGGAAGGGTTTTCTTCTTGCCAAACGGGGGATATGGGTGGGACCCATCAAATAAGAGGGGTCATAAGTTATTTGGGGATGATATCGATCCCCATCCAAACGGTGCCTCAAATAGTTATTTTGAATACATTTATATCTGGATATCTATTCCGAAAACATTTAAACCTTCGTTGCTGTCAATATACAAAATTGCATATAGTTTTAAAGTGTTATTAAATGCATCTAATAAATGTCTCATTATATATAGTTGTTTTTTAATAAAGTGCAAAAGTCTCGATTTGTATAAGATCAGTGAAGGATGTGGTATACATAGAAATTCAAGAGGTGTATTTTGAAGTTCCCTCCATATAATACTCTGCATTGTCCATGTGCTCGTGTCTCTGGTAACTCCAATATTGAAATGTTTGTATTTCCTTAGGGCATTTCAAATGAAATTGTCTCTGATAAAAAAAATATACAGTATAAAATTGGTATTTTAATAAAAAAAAATTAAGTAAAGAAGCTCAGATTCACTTTAGGAAATGCACTCAAAGTCAACATAAAGTCACATCCACTTTTGTTATTGTCCCTAGATTCCGGGACTACATCCTATTAATTCCCAACAAACATTTTCCATTCATGGTACAAATTCCCATCACACTTTAGTTTAGTGGGTGTGGTGGAATGTTTTGTCTATGTCGATTGGGGCTGAAATATTTGTGCGAAGTGCACATCCACTCAACGATCATATATAGGAGTATCTTTTGCAATGCACTAGGTCATATCTACTTACAACGAAGCTATAGAGATGATGCCTATTGAAATGAACATCACATAAGGAAAGCACTGTCTTTGTGCGCACGGTCTCTGCTCGATCTGGGCCAATAAAACATCAATGTCTTTAAATAATGCTCGTGTAGTTTTAGCATAAGGCTGTAACAGCGGATAAATGGCACTCAAACGTGACTTTTATAATTCATTGTAGTCATCAGTGGCGGCTTCATAAATTTTGGACAGGGTGTTCAATATTTACCTTAACTCTCTACTAGCTCTACTAACTCGTATATACATACAAAATTTTCATGTGTTAGTGTGAATAATGGGGCCCAATGATGTAAAAATAGTTATTATGTCACAAATTTTCTTGATGAATTCTATGTTATTGAGTCAACTAAAATTAAATTGAGGGATAAATGCACTAATTTTTATAGTGGAAATTTGTGTGCCGAATATGTTCGCACGGATATTCATTTTTTTATATAGAGAGTTGATTGTTACTCAGAGAGAACTCATAGGACGATATCAATCGAATAAATACTTTTATTTTTCTTGATTTTCCTAATTTTGTAAAGAGTGTGCACTTTGTTTCAAACTGGTGTGTTAAGGATTTTACTGTGAATTACCAGGTTTGGTGAGTGTTCATAGTATAAATGTTCAAACAAAACTCTATATATATTTTCACATGTAACACTATAAAATACAAAAGGCTTTAGAGTGCACATTGACCATTTATAAGAAGACTTTATACTTTAGTTAGTTGTTTACATAAAATTAAGGGTTATTTACCTAGACACCCCCTAAACTATTTCGGTTTGACCGAGACACCCCCTAAACTAATTTTCCTGCGACGACACCCCTTAAACTTCCAAAAAATTTATCCCAAGACCCCTTCCTTAGCCTTCCGTCTCCAAAACTCAAGGTTTATGGTCATGTTTTGATAATCCAAACCGTTCAAGTTGTTTAAAACATGTTTTTAAGGGTATCCGTGAGAAATCGGCAAAAAAAATGATCGGTAAGTGCTTGATCCATACAAATATGTATTTATGAAAAACTTATGTATTTATGAAAAACTCTTTGGATCAAGCACTTCCCTATCATTGTTTTTAGCTAATTTCTTGAGGGTACCCTTAAAAACATGTTTTAAACAACTTGAACGGTTTGGATTATTAAAACATGACCATGAACCTTGAGTTTTGGAGACGGAAGGCTAAGGAAGGGGTCTTGGGGTAAATTTTTTGGAAGTCTAGGGGGTGTCGTCGCAGGAAAATTAGTTTAGGGGGTGTCTCGGTCAAACCGAAATAGTTTAGGGGGTGTCTAGGTAAATAACCCTATGTTCATATGTTTGTTAACTATTACTGATCCAGACCGTACTATAGAGTTGGCATGCATACCGGGCCCTATTATCCCTTAAAAACAGCAGAGTCCCCGGGTCCCCATTTACCGCAATACTGTGTAAATTAACCTGACTCGTAAGTTGTACCTACTCTATTTTCCTTCGGTTAACCATTATTTCTATCATCTGAAACCCTCAACGGAGACGTCGAAATCTTATAGTACTAAATAATTTATAAATAAACATATATTGGTGTTATTCAGTCAATTTTCTTTCACATTTTTCTAATCACGAGTTTCAAAATCTGCCAGCTTTGTATTACACTTATGCCAATATTAATAATTTTAAATCAGTTGACGAAATGGATAGAGAAGTACATATGCCATAGTCCTTGGACATGTGCTCTGTTTGGAATGCCTAAAAACAAATTACTATATTTTTCTATTTTCCACTTGACGCTATTATTGGAGGAAGAGAAATTTAAAAGTGGCACAATTTTAAAATCCACAAAAGAAATTTACTCTGTCCACTAAGGACAAATTTTTCGTCAAGCAATTTTTGGGTCTTTCTAGTATAAAAATAACATTCTTCTTCAAATTTGACAAAACGAATTCACCTTTTTAAGTATGTCTAGACGATGAGTACTAACTACGACACAAATCTCTATTTGGAATTGGACATCCCATGGCGGAGCAAGAGGACGAATATTGATTATTGAGCCTTGGCAACAGGACCGGATGTAGAATTTATCATCAGCAACAAGATCAAGAATCTACAGTATTTAGAGGGTGTTTGGGAACCTCATTTTTACCTTTTAATTTTTAATCTTTTGGCATTTTGGATTATGGTCAGAATGTGTTTTGAATTTTGAAGGAGTGTTTGAGAGAAATATACGTAATACATTTTGCAACAGGAGTAGTGTTTGAGAGATATGTACAGAATACTTTTTGTGGGTCTTTTTGTTAATGAAATGAGAAAAGTGAAATATGAGAAGTTAAAAAACTCCTCCACACCTCTTTTTCACTTCTCGTCTCTAAAGTCTAAAATAGAGAATAAGTTTTGAAGAATGAGTTTTGGGAATCTGTTGCCCAAACAGGCAAAATGCAAAAAAAAAAAAAAATAAAAAAAAATGAGAAAATGAAAAAAAGGTCTCCAAAAGAGGCTCTAATCAATTCATTCCAATCTGAGGGTCCTCTATGACAATACGTGAACATTTTTAGACAAAAAATTAAAAAAATTTCACACAATTTTTCAAGGCTCAATCAAGGCTTGAGACTTGGGCTTTGCTCCCTCATAAGGACCTAGATTCGAAGCCTTGTAGGTGCTATCAATTCCTTTGGGGTCAGTCCATACAGAATTTTGTCCTGGCTTTTTAATAAGGCCATTGTTAGTAGACGGTAGAATTAATCTCCCGAATTAGTCGAGGTGTGCGAAAGAAATACTTATATACATATACCCTAATACACTACCACTCTTAAAGGGAGTAGGACGGCTAAAGCCATCAGTCTAGTGCAAACCTTAACACCTTGTTCGGATGAGTTTTTGAGAATCGGTCTTGAAAACCCCTTTTGAAAACCCAAAACCTGGTGGTTTTCAAAAGTGTGCATCAGTGTGCTTTTCTGCCTTGTTTGGTAGTTTTTGAGAACCGGTCTTGAAAATGAACAAGGGAGGGTTTTCAAAACCCGGTTTGAAAACCCCAAACGAACAAGCCCTAACATGCCCTATGTACGTACGATTTGACGTCGAGATGCTATAGTACTACTCTAATTTGTAAACTCGCCGCACGCTATTCATCGATTAAAGTATGCTACTCTCGCGAAGCTATTACTTGAGTATTTTTCACATCACACACGTACGATTTCGACCAACTTAGGCATCGAAAGGGTATTGATAGACACTATATCAAAAAATAATTTACCGGATCCATTCTAGAAGTACCAATAATACATTGGGTCCATTCTAAAGGGGGGTGGCATGTGGTATTACTCTTCTCGTATTTGACCAATTCACCAAAGATTATTGCCGCTAAAGTCGATGATAATTTTGGAACTCGACAAATAAAAATATAAAATAGTTTTATTTATGGGTTTGGTAGCAAAAGCTGAACCTACATAAATTTTGATAAAGCTAAAATAATGTAATTGAGCTCGACAAAAAATGTTTAGTAAAGGGAGTTTGGACCAACTTAGGCGGACACCAACTAATCTATATTGGGAATCAATTTTACTGTGTACTAGCATAAGACACATTTTAAGTTTGGATAAAGTCCTGTAAGTATGAACTAGCTCCAAAAGAATTTGTAGCACGTAGAACAACGTTATTTGTTGATATAAGAGCATCATTATCAGGCTCACCAAATTTTTCATCAAATTTAACCTCAAAAAACACCTTTTATAATTTAGCAAGTCATTTTTCCAAAAATCATGAAATCAGACTCTCTATTCTAACTTCACCCCTATTTTTTTATTCCACAATTTTACTCATGCAACCACACAGGATTATTTTCCTATTGCCTTTTCTATTCACATCAGACTTCTGTATGACTGTATCTATCACCTCTCTCTCTGTTCACTTTCCCCTTTTTTATCTTCTCCGATCAAATCAACCCACCCCACCCCACCGCCTCTCTCTCTCTGATCAACCCAACCCAGCCCACCCCACAGCCTCATTATCTCTCTCGATCGAGATCCACTCGGTGAAACCCACACAATTAATCCATGTTTTCAGTCATGGGTGTGCAATTTCCGGCGATGGCTACGTGATTTACGGCCAGTGTGAGATCAAACCCATCTCAGATCCATATTTCGGCCACTGTGCGATTTTTGACCACTTTGCCGGCGATCATCAGGTAATAATCCGGCCGTTATCCGATGAAATCAGTTGGTGTTCTTGCTGTGCTGGCATGAGAAATTAGTAAAATAAAGGAAAGTGAGTGAACAGTCAGTACTCGGATTTGTTAAGTTACTGTTCATTCCCTACAGTTTTGAGTTGTTTTTGCTCAATTTTTTCCTCTCTCACTTGCTACTTTAGCTTTTGGCAAGGTTTGAGTATCCTGATGAGGATGCTCTAAATTGTATTACGGCTATTGCCAAAGTCATTTTTTAGCTTGCAAACATTTTAAAAAGTACTCCCAACAAAATAGCAATGTAGGTGTACTGATTTTAGCATAATAAAAAATCTAGACTATTGGATTGAACGCATTTAATTTTTCAATAAAGATATTGGCATGGATGGAGTGGGAGAAATGACATCTTTTGGCATCGACAAACATCAATTTATGGGTGGACTTAGATTTTTTTTTTTAAAAAATGGCAAATTATGACAAACAGCTATGACTGTTTGGAAGTTTTGAACCTAAGATCTATAAAGTAACAAACTCCTTATGTTGCCCGACCGGATTAGCTTGGGTGGATATAGTATGAGGATATATTATAAAATGGCGGATACATACATGTATGTAGATATAAAAGGGCAATATATATGTTATGGATCATTTGTTGAGTAATTTATAGAAAAGGAATAGGGCCAGTTGCTCCTCCGTCCACTATAACAATTTTCTAAAGTCGCTGGTCCAGTCCATAATTTAGTAACATCTACAGCCCAAACGCGCATCTAAAGTACACAAATACCCCCACCTATATAAATCAAATCCTGAACCGCTGACCGTCATTCTTGAGCCCTTAACTCTCTGTCTCCATCGTCACTCCCGTTGCTTCTCTCGATCTCAAAATCGGTGAACACCACCATGACCATGGTGAAAACGCCGGCGAAAACGGTCTCCTAATCCCCCGTCGTTGTCGTTTCTGGCTGAAATCAAGTTGATGGATCATTTTCTGCAACTTCGGCGACGGACGATCCCTGTTTGAGTGGAAAACTGTTTAGATCTGTGTGTGAGAGAGAGAGAAATCACGCGGTCCCGACAAATTTACCGGCTGTTCTCGGATTATTCCGGCATACCGGACTGATTTCGATCGTACTGGACTGTTTCCGGAGTTACCAGCTAGGGGTGAAAAAAAAACTGACGGGACCCGAACCGACCGAAAAACCAAAAATTCGGTTCGGTGTTCGGTCGGTCCAGTTTGAAAAAAACCCGAAAAAACCGAAATACATCTCGGTTCGGTTTCGAGTTCCCGGAATTTCTTCGGACCGAACCGAACCAAACCGAACCGAACCGAACCGAAATACCTCAAAATCATACCGATTTGGACCGGAATGCCCCAAAACTGTACCTATTTAGATTGAAAAGTAGCATGACTAATTTCAAAAATTAAAATATTGTGAACCTTGGGCAGTTTTTTTGAGACAAAAATACGTTTTAAATTGGTAAAGTAAAACAATGACAGAAAATTCCATTCAAGTTTGGAACCGTCCATCTCAATCTCAACCGTTCATTTGAATCTAAACGCTGGACTGAAAACCCCGAAAAAACCGACCGGACCAAACCACCCCGAACCGATTTCGGTCCATTGCTATTTTCGATCGGGGTCGGTTTCCGGATAAGTTACCCCGAACCGATCGGTTCGGTCCCGAACACCCCGAAAACCGAACCGAACCGACCGAATTTCACCCCTATTACCAGCTGCTCGGATTTGTTGCAGAAGTGAAAAAAGTATGCAAAATGGAACAACGATGATGCCTTTGCCGGCAATAGGTACACGATGATGAAGATGGAAAATACAAAAGTAAAGAAGAAAGAGAAGAAGCAACTGACACAATTTTCAAAGATGTGCAGTAGAATTATTGTTAAAAAAAGAGAGAAATGTATACTTTATTATCTAGCTAGCCTGCCATTCATTAGTGATGACATTTGCACAAGTTTTCAGTATCAACGTGTCTATCCAGTTGTCTTTGTGGATAGCATATTTTTTGAATCGAAGAGGTGGTGCGTACATTCACCTGATGGATAGTATTTGTGTGAAGACCCCCTAGCTTTTGTCTTTTTACAGTTTACACCAATATTTGTTTTCTCATCCAATTCTTTAGTGGATGTCTTGTGAGTTCATGGTAATCACCTCTTTTGAGTCCAATTAATCACATATGATCTTAATTAGGCTTTAAAAAAAAGATATAGTCCAAATGACCACATTTTATGAGTCCAGATAACCACATCTGATCCCAAGTAGACTTTAAAAAAAGAAGATATAGTTCAGATAACCACATCTTGTGCGTCTAGATAACCACATCTTTTGTGTCTAGATAACCACATATTCTGAGTCCAGAATCTAGATAACCACATCTTGTGAGTTCAGATAACCACATCTTTAAATATGGTTATCTGCGCCGACGACTTTTCCGGCGAAGTCCAATTTTCCGGTGCCAAAAAAATTTTCCGGTGAACTTTCCGGCCCCAATGACTTTTCCGGCGAGGGTAAACTTTCCCGGCGGTGGTATATAAGCATGTATTAAATTTAGGTGAGGGTATATTTGTCTATTAAAAATGGAGAGTGGACTTTACACCTTAGAAAATGTAAAAAAGTGGATTAGAGGTGTTATGAAAATATGAGCTGGACTAGATATGTTACAAAAAACTATAATGGACCTTAGAGCAATTTCTTAAAAAGAATATGTATATGCTTGGTTTGTTTTGTGGTGGATACAAGTAGCACTACGTGGATATAGAATTAAAATAGGACAGTGACACTTTTGTAATTAAGAAGTTGGATATGTAATGACGATAGGGGGAGCGATGAGATTATTATATCCGGCTCTTGCCCTCTATATCAATCCGCCCGATTAAATAATCGGGCTAATTCACGTACCAAACCTGATATATGTGGTCCATGATATTAAATCTGACCTTCGTATCTCATTAGCAAATGACCCGTTAAATCTTAGGTCTCGGCAATCAGCCTAAAGTTATCCGCCATCCATATCCCATCGGTAAGGGTACAAATAAGTAGAGCCGAGAGTTGTCGAGCTCGAGCTCGGCTCATTTACTAAACAAGCCAAAACTTAACCTCGAGCTCAGCTCGCCTGTAATCGAGCCAAGCCCTCTTAATGAGTCAAACCAGGTTTATTTACTAAACGAGCCTCTATGAAATAGCCGAGCGTATACAAATGAGCCGAGTTTTAGAGTATTAATTAAGCTCGACTCGTTTACTAAATAAGCCTAAAACTTGAGCTCGAGATCGGCTTCATTACTAAACAAGCAGAGCCGAGCCCTAACGAGCAGCTTGTTTCCAGCCCTCCTCGTTGGCAATCCGCAAACGACTCTTAGTTCTTGACAATCAGCCTAAGAGCATCACCAACCCACTCATCAAATACCAAATTTTTAATTTTTTGATGAGTAATGTTGAAAAACATTGCTTCAACCCACACATCAAAAGTGAACACCAAAATTGGTGACCCTTCCTCCCTCATCAAATATAGTGAGTCATCAAATTATTTACTATAATTAAAAAAATTCTTTTGCCCATTAAATATCTCTTTATGCTATTTTGATAATTTACAATAGTCACTTGAAATTTAAATGGATAAGTATTTGTAGAGCGCGTTGGAATCACAATTTTGAAAACATCAAAAATAAGGCATCAAATTGCCACATAGGTCATCAAAAACAAAATTTGATTAAAAAAAATAGGTGACTTGGCTTGGAGATGCTCTCACCTAAGAGAGTCCTATTTTCTTTCCCAAGAAAAAGGTAATGCCGCTAAGAGAGTCCTATTTTTTTGCGAACTACTTGTGGATAAACGCTACTATTGATCTATATGAAATTTGAAAACTCGTGGGTACCCTTTCCTATTAAAGGGATGCATGTGACCAACACTTTTTTGAAACCAAAATTAGGTATGGCACTTCAAGGCTATCTTTTTTGGGTACTCTTTGTCCTTCTCAACTCACTGGGTCGTGACTCGGTAGCAACTGATGCCTCCTCTTCCTTTAACCGTACCAGCTTTCCAGTTGATTTTGTTTTTGGAACTGCCTCATCTGCCTACCAAGTATTATTTATTTATTTTTATTTTTTAGAATTTCGATATCTCTTGTGTTATATATTTTCTCATTAATGGACATGCTTTTACGTTGATTTTGAGTGCAATATGTGATTTTTTAGTTTGAAGGTGCGTGGAAAGAAGGTGGTAAAGGGCCGAGTATATATGACATTTTTACCCACAAGTATTCAGGTTCTGTAATCTTTATCCCTGATGTTAGAATTGTACTTAAGAAGTGTGGCATTTTCTCAAGCCGTGAGAAAGCTGATAAACTAATTGATCATGCGCGTGATCAGGTAAAATTGCCAATCGGAGCAACGGAGACGTAGCCATCGATTTTTATCACCGTAATAAGGTAAGGGATTGAATTTTAGGTATATATAAATAGATTTCAAGGATTCTTCAATTCTCCTGTTTTCTAGGTCAAAATAATACTACGAGTACATTTTTAGCATGCTTGTCATATGTTAAATTTGCACTCCTTTTTTGTTTGCGGTACTGAAATATCTGAAACTGATGAAATAGGAAGATGTGCAGCTAATGAAGTTTATGGGGATGGATGCTTTCAGATTCTCAATCTCATGGTCAAGAGTTCTACCTCGTAAGACATGTTTTTTTGTACTATTCGATATACATCAGTGGAGGATTAGCAGAAGATTGAGTTAGTGAGTTAGTCCAGACAGGGCCGAGTGCCCTAGGCCTAGACTAAAATTTGTGCCCCGGGAGTACAACACTTAAATAACTTTTTCAGTAACAATCAGAATATGTGAAAGCCAAAACAGTATAAAGTTGTTTGAGTTGTATGCATATATACTTAAGATTTTCAAACCACACAAAGAAAACATGCTGATCAAAGTCTAGGTTGGTTTTTGGCTCAAAGTGATCAAAATTTCTCAATAAGAAGTAATCAAATTACAAAAAAATACGGCTACAAAATAGTTTTAAGTGTATCAATTTTTCCAGTGAGAAATTATAGCAGATTATCCTTAATTTGTTATAATTATAAAAAATTTGTTTAGGGTCCCTTTTATCTTTGCAATCACTTTTGGCCTTTGACAATTGGTTAACCTCCGATCTCTCCGTATGTATGTGTGACTAAGTGAGTGTGTATAGCCAAGTTCCATCAATCTAAAGAGAAAAATAAAGAGAATGGCAGGATTTTTAATACATCTATACATTACTTAGACATGTATACATGTGCCACATGCAAGCTCAGGCAGTGGTATGCTTCTTGTTCACACCTGAAGAGTAAAAAGTCAAAGAAAAACCCATTACTTCCTTAATTCCCTTAGTCCCACATCGGGCGTTTAGGAAGACTCATGCCATTTATGCCTTATAAATACAGACTCAATCTCCATTCACACACTGGCATTTCCTCAATTGGTTAGGCCTCTTTATAAATAAGATTGGGCCTAATTTTTAATTTTCTTAATTTTGTTGGGTCTAAGAGAGTCCTACTCAAGCCCACTATGAAAAAATATGGGAGTGCCCCAAAAAATTGAGCTTTTTGGAGTGCCCTAGACCCAGGCTTATGGCTTGGGCCGGCCCTGAATCCAGAGAGGGTTTAGAAGCTATCCATAGTCGTGAACTCCAAACGCTTGTGTCGAAGCTCGAATCCTGGTCTTGCTTGTGGGAGAACCATGAGATAACTGCTAGATTATAAACCATTGGTTCATAAGACATGTTTAACATATGCATTGTTTCTGTGATTGAAATAGCTCAAACCTAAGATGATCAATGATTACACCTGGGAGAGAGCACTCAGCACTGGATAACCTTTTGGTTCTTGGGTGCCTTGACTAAAAAAACTGATACGAACCGCGTCTGGGAGAATGTAGTGAGCTCCTTCGGCTATCCGATCGGAGACCGACAGTCCAGATAAATTGGGTTTAATTTAAATATAAAATATTTTTAAAAATGTAAGATGATCCGGACCGTTGGTCGCTGATCGGATGGCCGAGGGAGCCTACTACACGCGTGTAGTGAGCCCGTAGTGATCCGGACCGTTGGTCGCTAATCGAATGGCTGAGAGAGCCCACTACACGCGTGTAGTGAGGCCCTCACTACGGGCCTCTGGGTTTGAACCGGATGGTTTTGTGCCACTACCACTTTTTTCGGGCAACTGCAACATTTTCTAAAATTTAAAATTTGTATTTTGTGCCACTCTCACATTTTTCGTGCCACTCCTACATTTTTACTAAAATTTAAAATGAAATTTTATGCTCAGGTGGGAAGTTAAGTGGGGGAGTGAACAAGGAAGGAGTTGCTTTCTACAACCATCTGATCGATGAACTTATATCAAATGGTAATTCTATGCCTTCAATCTCCCTATCGCTTGGTTTTCAATCAAATTAGTTGACTATCAGATTAAGGCAAAGGTTCTTACTACAGTACTTTCGATATTTTCGGTATTATTGGATTATAAGTTGTCGAATCAGAGGGTCAATCTTCTCACATACATAAATTGTTTAACAACTTTAGTCTGAAAATCCAAAAAATACCGTAGTAGAAACTTATCTTAAATATGTTACAAAGCAAAATAATGCCACTTTCACCCCCTTGGGGTTGGCAAAGTGGTTTTACTTTGAGACTTGGGGGTTTGCTCTCACCGAAGGTCTCAGATTCAATTTCTCTTGCCAGCAAATTCTTGGAGCCACTGAAGTTATGCCCTGTTGTTACCTCCGGGACCTCGGAATTAGTCGAGGTGCGTGCAAGCCGGACTGCACATCCGGTTATCAAAAATAAATAAAATAAAGCCACTCTTACTAACTTTTTTCCATGTAATTACACAGGTTTGAAACCCTTTGTCACAATGTTTCATTGGGACCTTCCCCAAGCCCTTGAAGATGAGTATGGTGGATGGTTGAGCCCTCACATCGTGTAAGTGAAACACCTCTTATTTGTGATCCTTTGATAAGACAAAAGAGATCAAATGAATAATGATTTTGCGGTCATGCATGCATTTGGTTAAAAGAAACACCGAAGATAAAAAAAGTCATTAATTTGCAACCAAAACGGTCAAGTAGCGATGTAGGGAAGTTATGTTGCGGATCAAAAAAAAAAAAAAAAAAAAATGTATCGATGTAGGGAAGAACCGAGCAGTGCCCAGGGGCATTTGCTTCGACTTTGATCAGGATACTCGTTAATAGACAGTGATATTAGTCTCTTCAAACTATATAATTTGCACTTAAGATGGCATGAATACGTGAGTTATCAATGAAAAGTCAATCCTTTGCATTAATTTTGTTGGTAGGGCCGACTTTGTGGATTTTGCAGAGCTTTGCTACAAAGAGTTTGGGGATAGGGTAAAGCATTGGATCACAATAAATGAACCATGGACATTTGCTTTGCTAGGCTATGACCTTGGGACCCTTGCACCGGGCCGGTGCTCGGCCTGGAGGAACAACGATTGCCCCGCCGGAGATTCGGCTACTGAACCCTATATAGTGGGCCACCACATGCTTATCGCTCACGGAGCTGCAGTCAAAGTCTACAGGGAGAAATATCAGGTGAGTCATATGCCACATCGGGCCTGCATCATGGGCTCGCTTCTCACATCGCAAGTTTGGATTTGTGTGTGTGTGTTCTCTTACCCTTCACTAATCATCAATTGCCTAGTTTTGTGGATTAAGTGGAATTACCCTCTTATTCTTTGAAAAAAAAAAATGTAACAAAAATAATTGATAAAAAAATTGTAATAAATGTTAAAAATTGGAATCACCAATACAAATTACTGTTGACATTTATACGAATAGGGAAAGAAAATACTTTTCCATAAGAAAATGTCGAGTTTAAGCTGTCATAATTTTATATCCTTGTGTAAAGTTTAGGTTAATTTTTCAAACTTTTCAAATTTGGGATGTGTCAGCTAATTTTCAGTTAAAATATGGAGTAGCAATTCTGACACCCAATTATAGGGGGAATTAATTAGGCATTTTGTATCGCCTATTTCTTTATTCTTTATGATCCCATCTTGCAGAGTTTTTGATTAAAAATCTTGAAAGCTCGACCGACCACCCAAAACTCTACATGATCAATTACTTAAATAGTGTTTGTCTCGCTTTAATTTTTTATTACCTCTAAAATTAATGTATGAGTCTGATCGATTTCTAAGGAAATCTTATATTAGTTCCGTATAGAGATAATGGATTATCACTTAATACAGCTGATCGACATTATGTTGGAATCGATTGATAATGTCCATTGCAAACGTATGATATGTGAGACCAGGGGCGGACTGGTGTTTGGTCCCTGCAAATCCCCCAACTTTTTTTTTGATAAGTAAATATCCGGGCTAGTTTGCATGCACCTCAACTTTCTTACCAGTTATAGTACATTTTTTGTTTTCTTTGTAAATTTGCTAAAGAGTGGTCCCCCCAAAAAAATCCAAGTCAAGTCAAGTTCTTTAATGTAAATTTGTTGTTAATTTATGAATACACGTAATTTGGTTCCCCGCCTTAAGAATTTTGCGTCTGCCACTCTGTGAGACATTTTGCAGGCATCTCAAAAGGCCCAGATTGGAATAACACTTATATCTGGATGGGTTATTCCTTATTCCAATTCCAAGCCTAACAAGGAAGCAGCTCAGCGGGGCTTGGATTTCGTGTATGGATGGTGAGTAAATATTTCAAAAAATCAGGTGGTACTTAATTTTTTAGTATTTAAAAAAAAATAAAATTAAGTCGTACTTCAAACAGCAAATATATATTAATCCTCCGCGATGCAATCGAAATACTAACAACCAAGGTGATTCCCGGTATAGGATGAGTATTATCGAAACACGTTTCTCTTAAATCCATATTGCAACTTCTTTTACTATTTTTCCGGAAAGCCTACAATACACATCTCTTAAAACACATTTCTTAAAAGTGTGTATCATATACATTTAATGCGTGATCTAAATTGTGGCACATCATAAAGATTCATAATATTTTGGTATTTCCTATACAAAAGGGGTAAGTCGGTTCCCTTCGTTTTATACATGTGCCTTCAGGACACATTTTATTTTAACAAAAGCCTCTTGAATTGAAGAAAATGACACGAGTTTTCATAATGATCACCATCCATGGAAGGGAGGGAGTATTGTATTATACATAATGACACTCATAATGAACTACTAATTTGTATGTGACACGAGTTTTCATAATAGAGAAAAATGACACGAGTTTTCATAATGAGTTTTCATACGAGTGTTTTTTGGGCAGGTTTATTCACCCATTAACCTACGGTGACTACCCACAAACCATGCGTTCACTCGTCGGAAAAAGGCTACCGGAATTCACTCCGGAGCAAATTTCGTTGGTGAAAGGGTCCTTCGATTTCATCGGATTAAATTACTACACCGGATATTATGCATCTAACGTTCCTTTTGCAAATACTGTCAATGTCAGCTACTCTACCGATTCTCTCGCTAGTCTTACAAGTAAGAGCATCCGTATTTTTTTTAGCTAATTTTTTTTTTTTTTTTGGGTAATTCGGGGAATATTACTAGCTAAAAATGTTTGTTGTATGATAAAAAGTGTTAAAAATGAGAGCTGTTTGGTGGAAAATGAAAAAGTGGTCCATTTGATATTTTTAGAGGTGTTTTTAGTATTTGTTAAAGTTAAAAAAGAATTGAAGTCGGACCCATCCATATTTTGGCTTTCGTTTTCTAAAGTCTATTTTTGAAAATCCATTATGAGAGAATACATTCTCACATTTTCAGCCAAACACCACAATTTCAAAACTAGCAATCTGAGAATGCGTGGCTTGGCTTGGTTTGGTTTGTAATTTAGAGAATTTATCTCTAAAAGTTTTTTCTTTTTCGTCATCTATGTTTTTTGTCGTTAAATTAAGATTTTTTTATCAAATATTTTTTGTTAAAATGTTAAAAAATTGACTAAAGACGAAAAATTATGTAAACCATATACAAAACTATTATCTCCAAAACTTATCTCAGAACTACCAACTAAATAAATAATCCAAAAAAATTTGGCTCCCAAACACGGAAACACCCTTTGAGTTGAGGAGTGGAGTTGGTTTTAAGGGGTTTATACTCAAATTTGAGTTTAAGAGAGAAATTATAAGTGCTAGATATTGTTCTATGAACTTATTTGCAAATTTTATAAATTTTAATAAGAGTGCATACTGTATACATCTGTCGGGGAACATTTGAGAATTTTTTTTTTTTTGAAAGCAAAAGAAGAATAACATTAATCTTTGAAAAAACAATACAAAGATTAACCGGGATCAAGACATATGGCATCACAACGAAAATGCCACAAGGACAACCAAAGGAAAAAAAAACAGAGTTGACAGGCAGTCAACCAAAATGAACCCAAAACAGAATTACAGAGTATCGAGACATCTCCCCACTCCTGATACAACAAAATACAGCAACAGAAAAGCACTATAGAAACAAATGCAAAACTGACCCTAGCAGCAACTAGCAAAGCACCAAAGCAGATGCAGACACGGCTTCTGAATGCAGAAGAGTATTTGAGAATTTTATCAAGGGAAATTAGAAAAGAGATACTACAATTTAGCTTCAGTTCCTTTGTCATTTTTTTTTTTGCATCCATTTCTTTTTGAAATCCTTTCATTCATACCAAATAAGGACTTTTTTCTTTTTTATATTTATAACTTTTGTCTTTCCCATGCCTTTTCAATTTTACAGGCGAGCGCAATGGAAAGCTCATTGGAAAACCGGTAAGATTAGCAACCAAATAAAAAATGAGAAAAATAGCCAAAATAAAGGGATATAAGTATATGAGTAATGCTTTAGGCACATATATGTTTGGAACCGAACGATGCACATGGATTCAACAAGCATCTTGTGAAATCTTTATTGATGGCTCCGAGCACATCTGTGCCCAAAAATTTGTCCGGATAAAGGACTTTCAGTTTGTTTCACTAATTTAATTTTAGGAATGGTTAAACCCAAAATTAATACTAAAATGAATATGCAGACAGGGGTGAGTGTCTTTTATATCTACCCAAAAGGACTTCAGGATCTTCTAATCTACACAAAGAAGAAGTACAACAATCCAGTTATTTACATTACAGAGAATGGTAAGCCAAATATGGTCGCTATTTATATATCAATCTTCACGCAATTTTCATGTTTTTCTTTAAACTAATTAGTAGATTTCTGGAACTTTAATAATGTTTTCAGGCATAGGAGATGCCAATAATGTCACAACCAAAGAAGGAGTCAAGGATTATCTGAGAATATATTTCTACCGTCGCCATCTTAGGGCCCTTCAAAATGCCATCAAGTTAGTTTACTCTCTCAGTTTTAATATACTTATATAAATTTCACATACGTTGAGTATTTATAGAATGGATGATCAGTTAACATCATATATATACATTGAAACAATTCTACCTAATTGCCTAAACTTTTTTTTTTTTTGTGCATTTTTAAAATTCTAAACACTATGCCCACGCTGTTACTGGTGGTCAAATTGTCAGTAATACACTAATACTTTTACTGGTGGTCTTCGTGGCAGTAATATGACCGTCGTCCACACAACCGTCAGGAAATAAAAGCGCTGTTAACGATAATCTTATTACCGCAGCTAAGGGTCTTTTTTGAAAAAAATTGTAGTGCTAAGATTTGGACCCACAAACCTTTATACAGTACCCAAGCATTTAACCACTCAGTTACGAGAAGTTTTGTGTTTTATTGGGAAAATAATGATATTTATCTTCTATGTCACTGTTATTACTGGCAGTTTTTTACTTTACCACTGTTGATATCTACGCTGGTGGCTTTTTTTGCTTTCCCCCTGTTGATAATTATGCTGGTGGTTTCATGTTGCTGCTGTTAATAGTCACCTATACCGGCGATTTCAGTATTATTGTTAATTATTTCCTTTTGCCGACGGTTTGCTATTAGTGCCTGTAATAGTATCCTTTACTGGCCTTTTCCTTACCGCCTGTTAATAGGAAATCGTCTAACTTTAATATCGGAATCTGTTCACCTAATATTTTAAACTTTTGGCCTAGA
Source organism: Gaultheria prostrata (assembly GCA_036023075.1). Taxonomy (NCBI): domain Eukaryota; kingdom Viridiplantae; phylum Streptophyta; class Magnoliopsida; order Ericales; family Ericaceae; genus Gaultheria; species Gaultheria prostrata. The sequence continues at coordinate 49,963 of JAXBDA010000793.1, read as the reverse complement.
TAAATAAAGTTTATACAAGGTTTTATTAATTCTGACTCACATTTTAGTGTAAAAAAATTATATTCCACACCTCAAGATAGCATATGAACAAAAATACTACAAGATGATAGACCATCAATGTCTATGCGTGACACATCTCGAAAGTGCATGATTGCATGTGAAGAGCAATGTTATCAGAGTAATGTAAATCCCATATTGGTGAAGTATGGAATGACTGATCACTTAATATAGTATTAATGTCTCTCCTCTTTAGAACTTACTCGTTGGTGTTGGATCTAAAGTTTTCAGAAATTCGGGAGGGTTACACAGGGTGAGTTTTCACGAAAGATTTTCGAAGGTATGGAACGAGTGATAGTGATCACTTCTGCTCACTTGGGTCACTTGCAGGGACAGAGCCCTTTAGGGGGGAAGGTGGCACGTGCCACTCCCGTTTCAAAAATAAAACCAAATCTTTTTTTTTTGAAAAGAATAATACTAATAAGTGTAAAAAGAGGAAGAGATTGAACGATAAGGGCATCTCCTGTCGTGGAGTTAAAAATGTGGTGTTATATGACACAAAAGTGTAAAAAGTGGGTCCCATTTTTGTGTTGTTATGATAAAATGTGTTGTTAAGGTAAGTAGAGTTGCAATGGTATTGTTAGAATGTTGTTAGGGTGTATAAAAGTACACATAAAAATATGTATAGTGGGCTATACCTATTTCTACCTTTTCTCTCCCTTCCCACTCTATTTCTACCTCTCTCCTCTCTCTCACGTACACTGCTACAACATCACCTTTCTCCCTCTCTCTCCTCCCTTCTCTCTCTCTCTCCTCTCTTGGAAGAGTTGGAAGAGTTACCTGTACCAACGTAGTAATGCATGTCAGTAGCACTGCACTAACTTTTGCCACATATATTCATGTACTAACTCCACTATTGGAACACAAAAAATAAAAAAAGGTTAGCTAACTGTCTAATTCTTACACTATCAGTATTACTGGAGATGCCCTAAGCTACTTTGTCAGAGTTTGTAAAGTTTGTCCACCTTGGGTGCCACCACCAGGGTTTAATTCCCCCTCCCATTTTTGCTTTTTACTTTGGCCTGATTTTTTTTTGTTAACCCCCCTCTCGAGGTTTACAATTTTTTTTTTTAACTAATTGGAGAGGAACGTGACACATTTGAACATTAAATTTTTTCTCAAAGTTTAGCATTTTATTTACGGACTATGGTAGGTATGAATGTACAATGAAAATGAATTCACAATCATTATTTTGATTTACATATTTGTAGGAATAAGTTATGGATTACTGATCATTTTACCCGTACGGTGAAAGCGAGATTTCCCATTATCCCCAAAACACCTTGTTAGATGACTTCCTAACCAAAATTTTCCTTCATATTTTTCTGCATAACATGTAAGTAGTTTTTCATTGAAAGGTGCCACCCTCGTGGCCGGATCCGGGCCCCGTCCCTGGTCACTTGCCCCTCCTGTATTTTTATCCCCTATGCATTTTTTATTATACGTACCTATTCAAAAAATGTTTAACAAATTGGAAATTTGGGGTTTTTGGCTTGTTGTTTACTTCCACTATGTTGTCGTGGGTTTCAACCAGATAAATGGGCCATTTTGAGAATTAAATGCTCGTTTTAATTACCAAGGAAAATAGCGCGAATTGCTACTTTGTGTGGCATGTTTGAATCCACCCAACTCATTTTCTAGCTTTTCGAAGAAAAAGTTGATTGGTTTTGTCAACTTTCATTGAAAAGAGTTTTTCTTTTTTTCAATAAGGCTCATAGTACTCATTTATCAACTCGATATATTTATTTTTGATCTACTGATAATTTCTCAAGATTGAAAATTCATCGGGGTCAATTGGAAAAAAGAAATAACAATTTTAAACTTTTGTACTTATGTCTGACAAGTTCGATTTTAGTTATTAATGTTGCACATACTAGAACGCTGTGACATTTTGCTGCAACTGATTTAGTGGCAATGGCCCTTCTGTACCTAATTATACCTAGTGTGGATTTAATGCGAATGGCAGGGCTGGTGTGAAGGTGAAAGGGTTCTTCGCATGGGCATTTCTTGACGACTTTGAATGGGCAGATGGTTATACCACAAGGTTTGGGCTTGGCTATGTTGATTACCACGATGGCCTCAAAAGACACCCAAAACTCTCAGCATTTTGGTTTAGGAAGTTCAATCTCAAGTAGCAAGACCTTGATCTGAGCTAGGACTAGGACTCCATGTTCTAAAATTACTAGTCCTATCAATTCAGTTGTCTCCACTTTATTAGGATCAAAGTAATTAATCAGGGCCAGTTGGTTTTGGAGGGGGATTATTAATAACATGGCATTACCAATCCCCCTTTTCAGCAGGATTAGCCATAGGGGGAAGACAAAAATGCCATTATTTTCCAATTTTTGATAGAAATCCCCTCCCAACATTGCTAATCTTTTGTTTCCAATTACATTCAAGAGTGTTGTTCACTTTTATTTTGTTCCTTTTCTTTCACGTTTTTTATTCCTGGTAAGTTGCATTTTTTTGTTGGACATTTTTCATTTGTTGTGACATACTATAAATATTTATTTTACATTTGTTTCCCAAGACATAGAAAAAAATAGATCAGTTGAACAAATGATCATACCTATTGATTGTCTGGGTACAAGCTTGCCATGATAAAGATAAATAAAATGCAAACAGATTAAACCCTATGTCCAAATTTTGGCTCGGTAAATATTTTACTTATTGTAATGTAATGTAAATATTTATTTCCTTTTCATTTTCGCAAACGCAAAAAAAAAAAAAAAAGATCAAGAAGAAATATGGTACAATTCCGTACCAAACAAGACACATCATTTTTCAAACAATAGGATTATTGTAATGTACCATTTTTTATATTTGTTTTACACAAGGGCAAAAATGAAAAATTGATACTTATAATCCAATCCTATCCTATGTAAAACAAACATGTAAGATAACAATCCTAACTTCTAATCCGGTGCAAAACAAATATGCAAATTACCAATCCCACATCATTACCGATCCCAATTCCAATCTCACCTCATTACTGATCCCAATCCCAATTAGGAATGGCAACGGGTAGGGTATGGATCGGGGGATCTTATTCCATATCCGATCCCCGATTGGATGGTCTTTCATCATCCCTGCCTCCACCCCCATTGGAGATATATATTAGATAAATAACCAAACCCACCTCCTAATGGGGATTGGGGTTTCCCCGAATATACTGTAATAATAAAAAAATAAGTCAAGTGACTTATTAGGCCGAACCTGTTATATTGCCATAATCCAACAATTGAGGATCAAACTTGGAAAAGCTAAAGTTTAAGGGCAAAGTAAGAATTCAGTATTACTTTGATGGTGCAAATTGTAATGGGTTGCCCGAAGGGTATGAGAGCACATTCTGGACTACAATTTTTTTTTGGTGTTTGATCATATCCACAACTTCTATTGACAAATCAACATGTTTATTCTAAGGGGAGTATTTTAAGGGGGTGATTTCCACGCCTTTTTTTGTGTGTGTGTCTTTTAGTGAACTTTTCATGTGTAAAAGTTTCACTAACCGGGTTGGATGTGAGATGAGTTTTGAGTGGATTAAATAGTAATAGGAGATAAGACAGTAGGGGATATAATTTATGGAGGGTAGCCCATATTGATGGGACATTTATGAAGAGTGGATAAATTAGTACTTTGATTTGGAAAATTTTGGTAATGAAGAGGGATAAAATAGTACTTGGTTTGTTTTGTAATTGAAATGGGAGATGACGATAAATTAAAGAGTTTGGAGATAAAGAGGGATATATACAACGTTAAAGATCGCAAACAATTTTGTCTATGAAGGATAGCCTTTTTTTGTACTGGAGATTATCTGTAGAACACTCGCTTTGGTTGTAGTATAACAGTGGCAATGCTTATTTCTTTCATAACAAATAAGTGAAACTTGTTAGTTCTCGAGTAGATAGTTTGCCTCTTCCTTATATAGAGATTTGTCTTTGCAGGTCTTCTTCGCTGTGGAAAGAGTTGTCGCCTTTGCTGGACAAACTGTCTTAGGCCAGATATTAAACGCGACCCTTCAGTCCTGAAGAAGAAAAGCTTGTTATACAGTTGCATTGCATACTTGGGAATAGGTATACTAGTACACTACATTATATACAGTAGTGGTTCTTCTATTCGATTCACAGCATTTTCCATTTTGCTCGCACCTGTTTTCCATGTCATCATTTTATTTGAACAATCAGTTGAATTCCAACCCTACAAAGTGTATTCTTTTTGATATATAGTGGAAGGAGCTTGTCCTGTTGTCCAGACCCAAATAAATTATGTCTCTTAAACTAATCTAGTGATCCTATTGTTCTGTTTCAATTTGAGGCATTTTTGTCCATAAAAGATTTTGAGGCTTTTGTAGTCTTTATATGGTGACAAGGGTAATGTTATAATGAACAAAAATGAAAATGAATGCTGCTTCTACATTCTTGAAAAATGATCTATCAAGAGACAGATCATGATCACAAGGCACTAGTGACAAGCTCGATATAACTGATAAGCCCTCAATAGTGTAAATAACGGGGCTTATCTCTCTCGTTTTTGCCACACACGCATGCATAATACGGCTTTTATACGGTTGATGTGGTGCGTGGGTGTATTTTGATAGTTTCAGGAGAAACTCGAGAATAAGGCATGATTTAACGCCATGGATAGTCAAAGGGGTACCCGAGTACCCAAGGTCACGTGGCATTTTGCCACTGAATTCCGGGAGCCAAGGAACAAAGCATCAAACAAGACTCGGGACGCCAAAAGGGCAAGAGAGGATCAATTCAAGGAAAAAAGCAATCATGAGGTCTACATACCCAGTATGGGTTTTCTCCCTTACCGGTATCCAACAATCTTGAAAGTGATCAGGAGGTCTACATACCAGTATGGGTTTTCTCCCATACTGGTATCCAGCAATCAACAAAGGCAATCAGCAAGTCTACATACCAGTATGAGTTTTTCCCACACCGGTATCCTGCCTATTTTCTGCAGCTTTTGTGCCCGAACTCAGCTTATCTCTAAGGGCATTTTGGGCCTTTTGTACACGTTTTGGGGGACTATAAAAGCCCCCAAACATCAGATTTTAGGGTTATCTCTTATTTTCACACACACTCTCTCTCTACCTCCCTTTTGTTTTGAGCTCATTTGAGCTCCTCCTTCTCTCTAGTTTTTAGGTTGCAATCTTCAAGAACCAAGGTTTTCTCCTTCTTTAATGTTGTAAGCACTTCTCTAATCTATATAAATCCATAGTTTATTTTCATTTTTGTCATGTTTTTTTATTTCTTTCATGTTTCCTTTAATGCTTAGCTTAATCATGTGTGAGTAGTCGTATAGGCTCGGCTAAGTGGTGATTATCACTCAATTGCTTAGGTTTGTTAATGGTTTATCAAAATTTGCGCTTGTTGTTGGGTTTGTGAATGGATTAAACTTAGATTTTTGGCCTAAACTCAGGGTTATTAACTTTTTTGATTGGGTGTAGACAATGCATTTGGCACACACAATGCTTTGAACCATGGCACTCTAGGTGTTAGATAAAATGCTTGACTGAGTTTATTTCCATTTGCAAACCCCTTATTTTGTGAGAAAATCAAATTTTTATTGTCATATCATCTAGGTGGGATCAAGAGTCTTTGAATCCCATGTGAGTTATAATCGAGAAACCATAAACGGCCTAACTTATGGGTGTTCTAAACCCCTAACCCGAGTCCCTTTTATTAATCTTCAAAACTTCATTCCTAGTCATTTATAAGTAGAGAGAGAATTCCACCAAACAAATCCACTTAAAAGTTGGCCGTCTTAACGCCAAAACTCTCATCGCAAGTCAATTCTCATGCCGGTAATATTTGGTCCCTGTGGATTCGACTCTGGATTTCCGGATATCATGCTTACAACCAACCTAGCCCTATGCTTGGGGTGTTCTATTCTACAACAACGCTAAGTCGCAAGCAATAACTTTCAATTCTTGAAATATATATTATTTACATTACGAAGCGATACCACGCCGTGTCCTACCCGTTTCTTGTTAGAGACACACCTGTCCCCTGGATTTTTCAGAATTTCCCCAGCGTGTCAGTGTCTCCGACGTGCCAAACATGAATACGACAACCACTCAGATGAGTTGTGCTCTATAGCCTACTCCTATCATACTGCAACTGAGGAGATATGGTGCACCACATTCTCATTCTGTTCCTCAATCTGCATATCCTGCAATCTAGGCACTGCAGCTAGTTACGATTATTATATACTGTTGGATTTAACAAATTGAATTGAAGGGACAAGGAGAAGGGGGCACTGAAACTTCAATAACTCCTTCAAGCATTTGTAGAACAGTTTTCACGGAGGGCCGTAAAGAAGGATCCTCTTGAATGCACCAAATTGCCACCATCACTAGCCTCTCCACCCCCTTCATGTCATTTCTTGCCTCTTCATCATTCTCCACCAGCATCCCAACCTTTTACACTTGTAATAGTCGTACACCACGTCAGTCAATATTATATCCTCTTCATTCTCCCTTTCCAATTCAACATTCTTCCTACAACAGATGATCTCTAGTAACATGACCCCATAGCTATAGACGTCTACTTTTGCTGTAATAGGCTTGCTTCTGAACCATTCTGGTGCAACATATCTTTTGGTCCCTCTAATGACCGTTTGAGTCCGAGTTTCATGTCCTATCATAAGCTTTGCTAATCCAAAGTCTGAAATCCTTGTTGTGTACGAATCATCAAGCAGAATGTTTTGAGGCTTAATGTCACAGTGGATGATTTGTGTGCTGCACTCCTCATGTAAATACACGAGTCCCCTTGAAATCCGAACGGCCATTTGGATCCGTTTGTTCCAGTCAAGCTTTGAAATTCCGAAAATAAAGCTTGCCAACGTGCCATTACTCATATACTTGTAAACCAATAGCCTGTGTGGCCCTTCATCACATAATCCAAGCAGTTGGACTAGGTTTTTGTGATGGGTCTTGGCTATAGCAATGGCCTCCGTTTTGAATTCCTTTTCCCCTTCTTGCACCAACTTGTCTAGCTTCTTGACTGCTACCCTTTTACTTGAACTTGATGAAGAAATGGCGGCTTTGTATACAGTGCCAAAAGCACCTCTTCCCAGTTCTTCACGAGAATCATCCATGGCATCTCTTAGGTCTTTATATGTGAAGGACTGAATATTTGTTTCCAATATACTTGATCCTCGAGTTGGTTTCTGTTTTTTCTGGTATGAACAGAATATTACTGCAGAAATTGCAGCCACAAAGATCAAATTTACCAACACTGAGCCGCCTAAGAGAATCGAAATCACCAATATCGGATTTGTTTGATCTTTCTTCCCTTGATCTAAATTTGGTGAATGAGGGTATTCGGAAGAACCATTAGACTTTGGTACTTTAATGAGAGCCTTTCCATAGGTGTTCCGCTCCAGCCTTCCATTTGACAATGGCAATTTCTTCTTCCAACAAGTTCCTTTTTTGATTATAGCCACCACACAATTGCAATCACGGAAGCAAGATCTGCTGCATTCATCTTCACTTGATAATGGGAACCTCTCATAGTTTGAAGAAGAAGGCCAAAAAGTATTAGATACTGCATGAATCTCAAACAATTCCTCTGGATTTGAATCAGTCATTTTCTGACATTGTCTTGTTTGCAGCCCCTGAACTTGTCGTTAGGGTCCTCAAGGGAGGCATTCACAACTTGGTCTTCCAAATGAGTCAAGTGTACAAAAGCTATTGTACCCGCAAGCGCCTCCTCCATAATCTCCCGTCATAGCAAAACAGATGTCTTTGGGCTCATACCAAACGCTGGACCACGATTGATCCCAAGTCCCATTCCTCGGAGCCTTGGGGTGGGCGTATTGGGTAAAGATCCCATCAAAATCAAGTGTTGCCCGGTGGTAAAAAATCTCTGGTTGAGGCTATATTTCCCAGTGTGAGGTTCACCAAATTTCCATTCCTTCTAATGACATAAAGATAGCCCTACTCATTAAAGACTACCTTGTACCCGGAATTCATGCCGTTTAGACCATCTGAAGTGTTGCTGTGATAGTAATTACTGTATGCAAAATCTGTTAGGTGGGAAATGGTGTCAAGCACAAGATCACCCTCGGCTAGGAACCGAAGCTGGAACCTTCCTTTTGTGTAGTTGTTATCTATTTGTCACGAGTTTAGCTTTGCACCTATTGGAGGATTTATCAGAGAATAACATTACAATCATAAATTAAAGTAATAACATAAATCAATCTCGTCAGGGAAATAAGTTAAGAGTTATGAAAGTAGCACGTGCAGGGACGAAGCCAGTATCATATGGTTTTTGCTTTCCTATATAAAAAAATGTGTGAAAAGGGTACTTTTTGGTCCCATGCACTTATATTTGGTCATGTAAACAAGAAATGAGGAAAAATTTCAAGGATTAAGGCAATTTCTTGAATTTTAAAGAGACCAGAATCAAAATTTATTAAAGTTCTTAGATACTCCTTCACTAGTTGTACTATAAAAAATTGAATTTAAACGAGTAAAGCTAAACATATACAGTATAATTTTTTTTTGTCGCTAGCTGCTTATGAATCTTTGAGATTTGTTGTCCTTATACCTGCTTCCAATACTTGACTTGGCAAGATGGTGTCGGAGGGATGTTTGAAGCTCCCCCAAAGATAAAGAGACTCTCCATTTGCAAGAATGAAGTTGCCTGTGCCGAGCATAGATGCATAAGCGACTCCATTTCTTACAGATTCCGCTTTCTAGATGACTTGGCCTTGTGGTTTGTTTAATGTGAACTGGCCATCATTGGTGAGCTCAAGTTTGGATCCTGTTGGTGCAGGATTATCTCCATTTGCGTAACAAACAATGGTTTTGTCGGGTATTTTGTTGAACCAAATGGCAAGCAAGAAGAGATTTTGATCTTCAAGTGGGCGAAATCGGCAAAGTCACATGATGGTGATTTCCAGGTATTTGAGTTATCAGAAGCAAAGAGGGACGATCCTAAGTCAATCCTATTATCAGTTTGGGCATTTGCTAAGATTGGTGAAATGGAAATAAGAAAGAGGCAGAGATATTGAAGATTGCAAATGGCCATTGGTATTGTTTGGGGGAACTGCAAAAAAGAACTAGAAGCAACAGTTTAAAAATAAAAGGTGGATTTTGGTTAATTGGTCAAAAGTAGTAGTATTTGTTTGGACGTGGAAATCGCAAATAAAGATAAGGGAGGAAGTCCAATTCTGTAGTACACCTGTTGTGTCCATCCATTGTCAAGGAAAGTTAGAATCATAGCTCTCAAGTTTGAAATTTCATTTTTACTTGTGTTCTCTCTCTCTCTCTCTCTTTCTCTCTTGACTTTTGGTTCATCCACTTTCTCATCTATTTCTCTCTTACTCTTCTCTTTACAACATAGGAGGTATCCACACACCAAACGGGATGAGACTAATCCACCAAGGACCGGCCGCAGAGAACCAACACCCACGGAAAGTAGTTAGAAGCAACTAGGAGTGGGACCAGTGGACGAGTTTTGCATTGCTTTGACTGCTCCAAGTAGAAACGTAAAGACAAAGTAAACGTGGCAGTGTACAACTGCTAAAGTTTCTTTATTAGGTTCCGTATTCGGAGAAGATGGTATATTAGTAGAATGGAATGTTTTGACTGCTGATTGCTTGCTGAATCACCTCATCATATTTTGACTGTTGATTGATGAAGGAATGGGATAAAATGTTGGAAAAAGTCACAATTGATTTGGACTTTACATTGGCAGCATTTGAATCCCGACTCTCCTTGGGCTTTCCAAGAAAAAACATGGTGAAGTTGGCAACCAAATGCAGTTGACTGGGTTTGTATCAGCAGTCAGAACGTGTGAACCTAGCTCACCTGCCCAGGGTTCGGGTGCCGGAAACCCCCCATTGCCGTAGGTAGATATACTAGAAAAGCTCGTTTTCGTTCTCAGAGTAGCAATTCAGACAAGCAGTACTTTGATATGTTGATCTAAAACATTAAGAGCAAGAAAAAAAAGCTGACGGTTTGGTGGACTGAGTTTGTCTCCTCTCACTTAAAAATCAAGGCAGATCAAGTCTCCTGGCTCCGCCTCCATTACTACTAGTTTATTAGGTAGGGAGCAGCGGAACAGTACTGCAGTAGCGCGGTTGGTTTGTTAGTCTCGTTTTTATGGGAGAGGTCTTGAGTTTGAGTCCTCATGGAGGGGGTGCTCGACTCTAATTGTTACCACTAACCAGGGACGGAGCCAGAAATTTTACCATGCAGGGGCGAATTTTTTGTTCAAAGTATTTTGCAGGGACGACCCGCGACCCTATATAATACATAGGAAATATTTTTTTTTCCTATATAAAACTAGAGATTTTTTTTCATTCTTGCAGGGGCGACCGCCCCTACTGGCCCCCCTCTGGCTCCATCCCTGCCACTAACCATTAACATCTTATCGTCTGAAAAGAAAGAAAGAAAGAAAAGTAGGAAACAACCAGCTGAGTTGATGCTTATGCCCTTTTGAATTTTCAAAATGGGAAAGCCTAACTTTGTACTCAATCAACCGTGAAAAACTTGGGTGCCGGCAGGGTACCACGTGGCGGTACCCAACGCATATTTGGGCATCCAAAAGTGTTTTGGACGGTCCAGATCTTAGAGAGAGAGGGAAAAATTTGGGTCGTCAAACACTTTTGGACAGTCGAGATGCGGGCTCGGGCACCACTTGTGCAGTACCCTATTTGCACCCCAAGTTTGTCTCCAACCCGAGGGCCTGCTTGGATAATAAAATTCAACTTAGCTGCTCATAATCTTTTTTTTTTGTTTTCGATAGCTATATTTTGGGCAATATGAATCTAGAGCCGTGACAATAGGTGCCATCCAAGTTTTTCAGATAAAACTTCATAGTGAGTGGAGCGGTGATCCAGTGGTGGACATCATGTATTTCAATGCATCTGACTAGAGTTCAAATCTCACTAACTGTAACTAACAATACCGACTTTCGCCGAGCCAAAAAAGAGAAAAAAGATTCGGTATTGAAAGTTCAAAAAAAAAAAAAGAAAAGAACAAGGTACACATCAAACAAAAATCTTGTCCCAAACGAGTTATGGATGCATAATTGGTCGAGGATGGTCTTGTCTGGATAAAAGAATGCTACAGATGAATGTGTGTTGATTTATACACAATATCTTCGGAATTGTTCGATGTGCATGGACTCCACATCTTCCGTGTGGAACCCACATGCATTGGACAATTTTAAATTTATGTCTGTCCGGATTTGTTGTACATCAATGACCTATCTATGATCTATCTGTGTTCACCTCATTTCTCTGCTAGTAAGAATTTGTTACTTTGATGGCGCAAATTGCAATTTAACCGATTCCAAAAATGGGTTGCACAAAGGGTATGACTGCATTCGCTTTTCAATGATCCTCAAACCTTACTATGGTTGATCCAATGCAGCTTGCACGAGCAACATTCCATGTTTTGAATTGGATAATGTTACCTACCTACACATACATGTGTGTAGGTACCATTGGCTGAACGAGGTTTTCAAGTCGGGATTAATATAATTAACATATAAAAGAACACGTGTTCTAGATTGATTATTTAAAAATACTAAAAAAATTTACACATTTTTATAGGTTAATCATTGATCAAAATATTTATTATCCAAAAAAATACACTAGTTCTAATGTTAAGTTTTCATTATATCCAAGAAGATACACATTTTGGCATAGTAATCATCCATGAAATACATGATATGCCCAAAACAAATACCCATAATAAGTGAAAAATGGTAAAACATGATTCTCATACCACTCTTGGTTAAAACTTTTTACTGCCGGAATCCCCTCCTCTTTCTTTTCCTGTCACTCTCTCTGGTTGTTTCAGACCTAAGCAGGAATTGTGGGTGGCCAGTGCCACCTCCCTCTTTCTGATATATGCACCCCATTTTTCGTCTTTTAGTGAAAAAAGAGTGCATATATCAAAATGAGGGTGTGGAAATCACTCACCTTGAAAATATCCTAAACTACTAAAATTCGAGAGGCCAGAAATGTAGAGCTAGGATTGAAAGCAGGAGCTAAAAATATAACGAAAAGATTATGTGAACTAGCTAGAAACCTACAGACCAAAGCCTTGTCCAAGAAAAGCCCACAAACTCATTAGATTCAAAAGCCCCAAATTCTGATAAGATGGCCCGTTATTTTAGCCCAAAGCACATGGTCATCATTTTCATGAATTTTAGGTCCAACTGTCCAAGAAAAAAGAGAGACCATATTCCGGTCCCCATTTTTCGAATTGGGGGACTCTGCTGTCAGGACGGCATGCCCTGTCAACTCTAGTGCGGCATCCGAGCCATCAATCTCCGCAATTAATAGTTTGATATGTTTGTAAATTCTTACCGGTACCATACTACAGAGTTGGCAGGGCCTGCCATCCATCCCTTAAAAACAGCAGAGTCTCCGGTAGGGATGGCAATTGATCGGTTTGGACCGGATTTTACGATTACCATACCCAAATCCAAAGTATTTATCTATACCCAAATCCGAACCTAATCCAATGGGTATGATTTTTAGTGCCCCATAACCAAACCATATGGATTTGGATTTTATCCGAACCGCACCAAACCCGCATTAATATTCATTTCATTAATGAACATAAATAATGTCATGGTGGGTATAACAAAGTAGTAACAACCAATTAATGATTTCAAGTTCCTTCAGAAAATCTTGAGATTTTTAAGGGATTTGAGAGGAATAAGGAGGGAGATGAAATGAAAAGTCACTAAAAGTTTTGAATTGAAAAATTAGAATTACATATATATAAAAATATAATATAACATAATATATATCCTATAAGTAGTTATATGAATCGGTTTGGGTTTGGGTTTGGCCGAATACTTGCTAAGACCAAACCCAAATCCAAACCCGCCAGGTATCATGTTTTGAAAACCAAACCCGCCCCATGGGTAGGAAAAGATAAAAAAAACCCGTCCCGATAGGGTCGGTTTGGTTTGGGTATCCATCGATTTTGGGTGAAATTGCCATCCCTAGTCCCGGCCCGGTCCCCATTTTCCACAATACTGTGTATACCTGACTTGTAAGTTCTACCTACCCCATTTTCCTTCGGTTAACCATTATTTCTACCATACGAACCCTGAACGGAGACGTCGAAATCTTATACACAAATAAACATATATTGGTGTTATTCCGTCAATTTTCTTCACATTTTGGGCACATTTTTCTAATCACGTGTTTGAGTGTTTCACAATCTGCCAGATAAATCAGTGGAAGATTTGTATTACACTTACGCCGATATTAAGAAATTTTAAATCAGTTGACGAAATAGATAGAGGAGTACATACGCCATACTATAGACATGGACATGTGCTCTGTTTGGAATGCCTAAAAACAAATTACTAGTCCCTCGTCCGGATTTATTTGTCACTCTTTCTATTGCAACTGGATTTAGTAATTCACCTACCAAACCCGTTATATACGTGGTCCATGATTTTATATCAGCCTTCATATCTCGTCGGCTAATGACCCGTTAAGTCTTAGGTCTTGACAATTAGCCTTATCCGCCATCCATATCCCGTCGATAGGGGTACAATGAGTAGAGCCGAGGTTTTTCGAGCTTGAGCTCGGCTCGTTTACTAAACAAGTCAAAACTTAACCTCGAGCTCAGCTCGCCTGTGATCGAGCCGAGCCATTAATGAGTCAAACCAGGTTTATTTACTAAACGAGCCTCTATAAAATAGCTGAGCGTAGACAAATGAGCCGAGTTTAGAGTATTAATTAAGCTCGGCTCGTTTAATAAATGAGTCTAAAACTTGAGCTCGAGATCGGCTCGATTACTAAACTAGTAGAGCCGAGCTGAGCCCTAACGAGGAGCTAGTTTGCAGCCCTCCCCGTTGGCAATCCGCAAACGACTCTTAAGTCTTGACAATCAGCCTAAGAGAGTCCTATTTTTTTTTCCCTAAAAAGGGTAATGCCGTAAGAGTCTTCAAACTTTTTTATGAGAACAACTTGTGGATAAACGCTACTATCGATTATTCTATATGAAATATGAAAAACTTGTGGTTACCCTTTCCTATTAAAGGGATGCATGTGACCAACATAATTTTTGAAACCAAAATTAGGTATGGCGCTTCAAGGCTATCTTTTCTGGGTACTCTTTGTCCTTATCAACTCACTGGGTCGTGACTCGGTAGCAACTCATGATGCCTCCTCTTCCTTTAACCGTACCAGCTTTCCAGTTGATTTTGTTTTTGGAACTGCCTCATCTGCCTACCAGGTATTATGAATATTATTATTATTATTATTTTTTTTTTTAGGATTTCGATAACTTGTATTGTATTTTCTAAATGGATATGCTTTTACGTTGATTTCGAGTGCAATATACGAATTTTTTTAGTTTGAAGGTGCGTGGAAAGAAGGTGGTAAAGGCCCAAGTATATATGACATTTTCACCCACAAGTATCCAGGTTCTCTAATCTTTATCCCTCATGTTAGAATTGGACTTAGGAAGTGTGGCATTTTCTCAAGCCGTGCGAAAGCTAATAAACTATGTGATCAGGTAAATTTGCCAATCGGAGCAACGGAGACGTAGCCATAGACTTTTATCACCGTAATAAGGTAAGGGATTGAATTTTAGGTAATTTAAATAGAATTACCTAAAATAATACTACGAGTACATTTTTAGCATGCTTGTCATATGTTAAATTTGCACTCCTTTTTAGTTTATGGTACTGAAATATGTGAAACTGACGAACAGGAAGATGTGCAGCTAATGAAGTTTATGGGGATGGATGCTTTCAGATTCTCAATCTCATGGCCAAGAGTTCTACCTCGTAAGACATTTAGCAAATGAATTGTTACTATGATGGAAGTAGCTCAAACTTGGGAAAGAAATTATTCAGTATTTCTAGAGCACTGGATAACCGTGCCTTGACTGAAAAACCGATACGAATCTATAACCTGATGGTTTTGAGCCACTACCATATTTTTCGTGACACTCCTACATTTTTAAAATTTAAAATTTGTATTTTGTGCCACTCCTACTTTTTTCAAAATTTAAAATTTATATATTTTTATGCTCGATCAGGTGGGAAGTTAAGTGGGGGAGTGAACAAGGAAGGAGTTGCTTTCTACAATCATCTGATCGATGAACTCATATCAAATGGTAATTCTATGCCTTCAGTCTCCCTATCTCTTGGTTTTCAATCAAATTAGTTGACTATCATATCAAATTAGTCGATATTATTAGATTGCAAGTTGTTGAATCAGAGAGTCATTCTTCTCACATAGATAAATTGTTTGACAACTTTAGTCCAAAAATACAAAAAATACCATAGTAGAAACTTACCTTAAATATGTTAGAAAGGAAAATAAAGTCACTCTCAACCCCAAGGGATTGGCAAAGTGGTCTTACGTTGAGACTTGAGGGTTTGCTTCCACCTAAGGTCTTAGGTTCAATTCCCATTGCCAGCAAACTCTTGGGGCCACTAGGGTTATGCCCAGTCGTTACCTCCAGGATCCCAGAATTAGTCGAGGTGCGCGTAAACTGCCCTGGACATCCAATTATCAAAAATTAGAGATGGCAAATGGGTGGGTTTGGGTGGGTTGATATGGGTTATGGGTTGAAATGGGCGGGTTGAATATGGGTCCAAAGTAGACGGGTTGAGTATGGGTTGGGCAAATATGGGCCTAGTCATACCCAACCCAACCCGACTCAACCCATTTTTTGTTTTTGTTTTGCTTTCCTCATAGGCCACAGCTAGTTTGAATTGAAACTCCAAACTAGGAGGAGAGAGAGAATTCAATGTGTGAAATTTACATACGTAAGTTGTGAGGATCGAATATGAAAAACGAAGTTAGTTTACGAGACCAGTTGGATAATTGATGCCAATTTCAGCATTGTTGTTGAATTCAACATTTTTGTTTGTTTTTTGTTAGTTTAGAGAGAGAAGATCTGGGGAGAGAGGGGTGGGTTAAAGAAAATAAGATTTTTTAAAATTAATTTCGGATGGGATTCTTATCGGATAGAATCCGGTCGTATCCGAATCCGATTTGAATTACCGGATTCGGATTATCGGATTGGAATTATCCATCCGGTCGGATTCGTCTGGATCGGATTCAGATCGGATCGGATTAAATCTGATCCATTGATAGGCCTACTCCAAACACACAAGGCGGGCACAGCTACTGGAACTCTTCTCTCTCTCCCTCTCTTCATTTCAGCCGTTTTCTCTCCGTAAGTGCAGTGACTTAATCTAGCAAATGCTGTACACACATAAGTGTAAGTCGTTTAATCATTACCGATCTGGATTTGCTATACATTAATTTTGTTAGTTTGATGTAATATGACTGTGAGTTGGAAAATGTGAACATTTCTATACCTAGCTTCAATCCATTTTGAATCCATCTAAACCCATGGACATATGGGTTTATATGGGTTCAACTCATATCAACCCAAAATACAATTGGGTGGGTTTGGGCTAATTATAATTGAGTGGGTTTGGGCGGGTCCATTTAAATGGGTTCAAATTGCCACCTCTATAAAAAATAAATAAAAATAAAGCTACTCTTACTAACTTTTTTCTATGTAATTACACAGGTTTGAAACCCTTTGTCACAATGTTCCATTGGGACCTTCCCCAAGCCCTTGAAGATGAGTATGGTGGATGGTTGAGTCCTCGCATCGCGTAAGTGAAACACCTTCAGTTTCACCAAATATTTGTGATCCTTTGAGAAGACAAGAGAGATCAAAAGAGATTTTTTTTTTTGATCAAGATAATCGTTAGTAGAACCGAGCATTGTCCTAGATTGGGGCATTTGCTTCGACTTTGATCAAGATGGCTTGAATACATGAGAGATTAATCTCTTCGAATTATATAATTTACGTAGTTACGCTTAAAATGGCTTGAATACGTGAGTTATCAAAATAAAAAGTCAATCCTGTCCATTAATTTTTTTGGTAGGGCCGACTTTGCGGATTTTGCAGAGCTTTGCTACAAAGAGTTTGGGGATAGGGTAAAGCATTGGATCACAATAAATGAGCCATGGACATTTGCTTTGCTAGGCTATGACCTTGGGACCCTTGCACCGGGCCGGTGCTCGGCCTGGAGGAACAACGATTGCCCCGCTGGAGATTCGGCTACTGAACCTTATATAGTGGGCCACCACATGCTTATCGCTCACGGAGCTGCAGTCAAAGTTTACAAGGAGAAATATCAGGTGAGTCATCTGCAACATCGGGCCTGCGTTATGGGCTTGCTTCCCATATTGCAAGTTTGGGTTTGTGCATGTGTATTAATTTATGAATAGACGTAATTTGGTCCCCGCATTAAGAATTTTGCGTGCCCACTGTGTGAGACATTTTGCAGGCATCTCAAAAGGGCCAGATTGGGATTACACTTGTATCCGAATGGGTTCTTCCTTATTCCAATTCCAAGCCTAATGAGGAAGCAGCTCAGCGGGGCTTGGATTTCATGTATGGATGGTGAGTTAATATTTCAAAAAATCAAGTGGTACTTATTTTCATTGGTAAAAATAGCTAGTTTATTTTTGATTGATAAAACATAGTAATTGAAACTATACTTTATAATGTAAAGTAAGACATGTGGCAGATATTACTGGGTGAAATTTAACTTGTATGTGTTTTTGTTTTGGTATGGTATTTGATTTTTTTATATTGGTGAAAGGAGAGAATTTCATTGCATAAAAAGGCTATTACAACCTACCGTATACAGACGAGAAGAAAATATAAGACATAACCAAAACAAATGGATGATACATCCAATGAGAGATTGCTTCGGCATGTCCGATGTCTGTGATCAATGTATGGTGTCGATTCGCTGCTGTGTCAGGGTAGATTCACGGATGACGATTCTCCCAACACACAGTTAAGACAGATAAACAACCGGAGAAATTTAAGGATGCATCAACTGTCTAATTGATTTGGCCATGAGAAAAAGAAAAACTATGTTCAGCGTCCATGTTCAATTTATGTTAATACATCTTGCTGTATTCACCATAAAAACCTAAGCATCCTTTGGTTTTCTTTCTCACCACTTGCACACGCATCAAGTGTGCCTCAAACGCTAGTTACTTAATTATATGGGTGTTTTTTGGGCAGGTTTATTCACCCATTAACCTACGGTGACTACCCACAAACCATGCGTTTACTTGTCGGAAAAAGGCTACCCGAATTCACTCCGGAGCAAGTTTTGTTGGTGAAAGGGTCCTTTGATTTCATCGGATTAAATTACTACACCGCATATTATGCATCTAACGTTCCTTTTGCAAATACTGTCAATATCAGCTACTCTACCGATTCTCTCGCTAGTCTTACAAGTAAGCTCACTCCGCAAGAATAATATTAGTAAAAAAGAATAAATGAAATTCGGTATGGTGCATGGGATTATGTATGGGTGGGAAGTGATACAATAGTATTAACAGCACACTCTCTTAATTATTTGGGTTTTCATAATAAAAGTTTGAAAAAAAAATATTTGTATAGAATTGATAACATCAATACAAAAGTTGATGTTAGTTAGAGCAGCGGCAACCACTGCTCATATTTTTATTCAACTTTGAGTAAAAGTTTGAAAGCTTCATTTGGTTTGAAACACAGACGATCAAATTTAAATGTAAGCATAAATTTGAGTGAAATATTGATTAATGGTATGACTGTAAATTTGAGACAGAGAAAATAACTTAGAGTGAAAATTTGAGTCTTCTTTAATTTGAGTATAACTCAATTTGGTACGAGGCCAACTATAGGGACGCCATTTTGTGTACACCAAATGTACATCACCATTAAGGGACCGATTTTGTTTTGGGGCCCCATGTTAATATTCAGAGCTGCTCAATTTGTTTAAAATATTATATGGGTCCCTACAAAAATTAAGCTCATTTGGATAAAGGCAAAGGCCTGATCGATTCATTCAGTTATTTTCCAATAAATTTAGAGACGATAATCGATCAGTTTTTTTCCGATATCCGAATAAGTTGAATTTTCACAGGGACTCTTAAAAACTTGTTTTCAACAATTAGCACGGCTCTGATCATTGGTTTGGGATCCCAAAATAAATCCAACACAAGGTGTACATTTTTTTTGAATGTACACAAAATGGTGGACCCTTAGCTTATTTGATTTGGTATAGCTTTGGGTGTTTGGGAGCTTTGTTATTTATTTATTTTTACTTTTTGCCTTTTGTTTTTTTACATTTTTAGCGCTTTCAATTATGATCAAAATACATTACGAATTTATAAAGTGTTTGGAAGATATATGTGCAGAATGCATATTCATGTTTGAAAGATATGTGCATAATATATTATGTAGGTCTTTTATGTTAGTCAAAATCAGAAAACTAAAAAACCACTTCTCCACCTACAATCCTGGCTTTTGTTCTCTAAAGTCTGTTTTTGAAAATGCATTATGAGAGAATACAATCTCACATTTTCAGCCAAACACCACAAATTCAAAACTAGCAATCTGATAATCGGCTTTGTTTTGTTTGTAATTTAGAGAATTTATTTCTAAAAGTTTTCACTACTTTGTCATCCGTGTTTTTGTCGTCTTTGAAGATTTTTTTTATCAATTTTTTTTTTTACTTTTTGGATATATATTGTGTACTTCTATTCAAAATGCAAAAAAGTGTATTAAAAAGTTAAAAAATTAACTAAAAACGAAAAATTATGCAACCAAATAAATAATCAAAAAAAATTTGGCTAGAGAGCACCCTTTGAGTTGAGGAGTGGAGTTTGTTTTGAGGGGTTTATACTCACATTTGAGTTTAATTGAGAAAAATTATTAGGGCTAGATATTATCTTATGAACTTATTTGCAAATTTTATAAAAACAAAAGATAATGTGAGATAAAAACTTGTTTCCAATTGATTTTATGAGATAAAATCCAGTTTTAATAAAATCTAGAAGATAATGTAGTTTTGATAAATTTTAAAAAATAATGTGATTTTTTCACACCTCCAAGCAAAACTAGATTTTATCTCATAAAATCAATTGGAAAACTCAGCCTTATCATTTTTTTGAAATCCTTCATTCAAACCAAATGAGGACTTTTTTCTTTTTTATAATTATTACTTTTGTCTTTCTTTTGTTTTCTCAATTTTACAGGCGAGCGCAATGGAAAGCTCATTGGAAAACCGGTAAGATTAGCAACCAAATAAAAAATGACAAAAACAGCCAAAATAAGAGTACTGCTTCAGACACAGATGTGTTTGGAGCCGAACAATGCACATAACTTCAACAAGCATCTTGTGAAATCGTTATTGATGACTCCGAACACATCTGTGCCCGATAATTTGTCCGGATGAAGGACTTTCAGTTTGTTTCACTCATTTAATTTCCTACTACAATCCATGAATGGTTACACCCAAAATTAACAGTAAACAAATGAATTTGCAGACAGGTGACAGTGGTTTTTATATCTTCCCAAAAGGCCTTCAGGATGTTCTAGTCTACACAAAACAGAAGTACAACAATCCAGTTATTTACATTACAGAGAATGGTAAACAAATATGGTCACTGTTTATTTTTTTTCCATTGATATAAATTTTTCACTCGTTATTCATTCTTTTATGTGATTCTATATATCAATCTTCACGCAATTTTCATGTTCTCCTTTAACCTAATTAGTCGATTTTTGGAACTTTAATTATGTTCAATTTCAGGCATGGGAGATGCCAATAATGTCACAACCAAAGAAGGAGTCAAGGATTATCTGAGAATATATTTCTACCGTAGCCATCTTGGGGTCGTTCAAAATGCCATCAAGTTAGTTTACTCTCTCAGTGTTTTATTGGGAAAATAATAAAATTTCTCTTCTATGTCACTGTTATTACTGGCAGGTTTTTGCTTTACTGCTGTTACTAATTGCGTTGGTGGTATCACGATTGATTGTGTTGTACCATACCAAAAATAATTAAATAATAACTAGGAATTAACTTTTATTCTAGAGAATAGCGGTTAAGTCCGAGTGTGGATCCATGGAAATAGATTGGCTAAGCTGCATTAATTTCAATTAACTTCTAATTTAATTCGGTAAAAAGAAATTTGATTGTTGTGAAATTATTAAACTAAAGGGAGCAATAATTAAATAAGGTGAAACTGTTTGGAAAAAAGATCCGGGGTTTAGAATCCACTCTAACCACATAACCAAGCATTGTATAGACAGGATTAACATTTGAATCGCGAAGGATTATCGCTAGGGCTTGCAAACCCTAACGATAATGGTAAAGAGAATATAGAGATTGTTAAAAGGCATGAACTATCTCATAGCATGGACCGTCTCACATCGCGGCACTATCCGTGTTACGAGCATAATCCATTTCAGAACTCCAATCGCATCAGTGAAAACGATTACATGAACAATATTTGAACACATGTATACAAATATTCAACTGATTGAGAATTCAAATTAAACAATTCCATTGATCATATGAAGTCGGGTTCTAAACATATAATCCGATCCAAATATTAATCATAATCTATACAGAAAAGCGATGTTACTTGGTGTGGAGCTTCATCCTTCCCCTAGCTTAGGGGTTTAGTTGGTCATGGAAATGATTGACATGCTTCAATTTGAAGGAGAAACAAAGAACATGAAGAACAATATTGAGTTTCTCTCTCTACAACTGCCACTCAAAATAATTCGGAACCCTAAAACAATGTTTGAAAGTTTTATTTATGCTCAAGGACCCAAAAATTACATAAAAATGCATTAAAATGCCCTTTTTGTGCCCGTTAGTCTGGACCATGGTGTGGGTGGTCAGGACCATGGATCTTGGGAGCAATACAAGTCTGTTGGGGTTGGTGGTGCGGACCATGAAAGTGGAGGTTTGGATGGTGGATGCTGGGAGCTTATTTTGTGATCCTGAGTGGTGGTTCGGACCATGACAGTAGTGGTCGGGCCATAGACATGCTAAGACTTGACTTTTCGGCTATGTTTTCACACCCCTTCAATTCTCTTTACACGCCAAATCTCCAAACTTGCTGCACAATGCGTATTTTCATGTCCTTGATCCTTCGGGGCCTGAAACACCAATAACCAATTAAACCTAGCTAATTAAATAACAATGTAAACTGCCTAACAAAGTATGAATTGGGAAGATTGAACGGGTGCTTTTCAACACCTATCAATGATGCCACTGTTAATAGTCACCTTAATTACCGGCAATTTTAGTTTCGTATTTAATAATTTCCTTTTGCCCGCGGTTAATTTGTTATTAGTGCCGGTAATATATGGTACCATTTACTCGCCTTTTTCGTTGCCCCATCTAATTTAATATTGGGACCTTAGTGTAAACTTTTGGCCCAGATATAGATATATAAAGTTTCTCAAAGGTTTCATTCTAACTCATATTTTAGCGTAAAAAAAATTACTCCTATATTCCACACCTCAAGATAGCACACGCCACACGGACAAAAATACTACTACAAGATGATAGGCCACCAATTTCTCTAGGTGACACACCTCAAAAGTGCAGTACCGGCCCTGACTTAAAGCGAGAGGTGCGGTCATTTTAGGCCCAAAAATTTAAGCAAAAATTAGGGGCCCATTTTTTATAGAACTCGTACATATATTATATAAAAACTATCATGTGATTCTCAAGATGGCAGCTAGCTCAAGTGGTTTATAGGTGTATATTTGAGCTAGTTGTCCTAGGTTTTACTCCTTCCAGACCCTTTTGGCCAAGTGTTATTTTGTCATATTTTTATTGGATAGAGTGTAAAACAAAACTCTTGCACCACACAATTATGCTTTAGTGGTTTTAGATGCTACTTAATTAAGTCCAAAGTTCAAATGCTTTGCACACAGTAACTATTTTGATGATTTTTTTTAAAAATTTTCTCTAGTTTATTTTAATCTTACTTTTATCTTTCAAAATCAAATTCACAAATAAATAAGTGTTGACAATAA
Organism: Gaultheria prostrata; assembly: GCA_036023075.1. Classification (NCBI taxonomy): domain Eukaryota; kingdom Viridiplantae; phylum Streptophyta; class Magnoliopsida; order Ericales; family Ericaceae; genus Gaultheria; species Gaultheria prostrata. The sequence goes on along the minus strand of JAXBDA010000793.1, from coordinate 27,021 downwards.
ATATACCAAAGTAATTTATTTTCACTCACAAATTGGAACAACCCCATATACCCACCTATAGGAATTTTTTTTTACAAAAACCTAGGGCCCATTTTTTAAATTTTGCTTGAAGCCTCTAAATCTCAGGGTCGGTCCTACAAAAGTGCATGATTACGCATGAAGGGCGATATTGTTAGATAATATAAGTCCCATATTGGTGAAGTATAGAATGACTGATAACTCTCTCGTTGGTGTTGGATCTAAAGTTTCTACAAATTCGGGAGGTTCACACAGGGTGAGTTTTCACGAAAGATTTTCGAAGGTAAATGGATAGGATCAATTACATTGACTCCAGTTTCAGCAATCAACATACGGGAGGTATGGAATGAGTGATCAGTGATCACTTATGCAGTTACCCTATCTTTGCAAAGAATATGTCTGACAAGTTTGATTTTTGTTGTTAATGTTGCACAGGTAAAAATACCAGCGCCACTACATGCCCGTAAAACACACCCAAAATTTAGGCAGAATTCAAAAATCATTTGGGCCATTGATTTTTGAATTTTGAGTAGATGTGTTTTATGGGTACTTGGACTTTCTGTAAAAATACTAGAACGCTTGATACTTTGTTGCGATTGATTTAGTGGCAATGGTCCTTCTGCACCTAATTGTACGTACTGTGGAATGAATGCAAATGGCAGGGCTGGTGTGAAGGTGAAAGGGTTCTTCGCATGGGCATTTCTCGACAACTTTGAATGGGCATCTGGTTATACCATAAGGTTTGGGCTTGGCTATGTTGATTATCATGATGGCCTCAAAAGATACCCAAAGCTCTCGGCACTTTGGTTTAAGAAGTTCAATCTCAAGTAGCAAGACCTTGATCTGAGCTAGGGCTAGTACTCTATGTTCTAATAATTGTAGTCCTATCAATTCAGTTGTCTCCACTTTATTTGGATCTATGGAATATTTAATCAGGGTCAGTTAGACCATCTTTAAATATCATTTAGCGGATATTTTGTCCGTCTTCGTTTGTGCAAACGCAATAAGAAAGAACTTAGAGTTCTGTTTCGTTGTATCTTGAAGGCGGATTTGTTGTTAACCCGGTGCACACCATTTGGGTGGGGGCGAATTCTATCTTTAGGAAAGCGGCCTTCCAACGCGCCTGAATTGTTCTATTGTTCTAGATTTGCGAAGGGATGACGCATCAATACATTTTGAAGACCGGATTTCAAACAATTTTGTCGAGCCAAACGGCAAGCAAGAAGAGATTTTTTGATCGTCAAGTCGGCGAAATCGAAAGGCAAAGTCCCCTGATGGTGATTTCCACGACAAAGAGTTATCAGAATCGAAGAGGGACGATCCTAAGGCGGATCTCAGTTTGGGCATTTGCTAAACTCAACGTTTTTTTTTTAATAAAGACAAAAATATTCAAAAAAATGAGAGCTACGATCATAACTGTTTTTTTTTCCTATTCCTCTCTTGACTTGTCAAGACAAACTAATAATATATAACAACCTGGTGCAAAACTAAAATGCCGCAAAAAAAAATCAAATAAAGATGAAAAAATAAGTCACGTGACTTATTAGGCTGAACCTGTCATATAAGGGTCATCATCGGGCCTGGCTGGGCCGGCCCGACCTGTGAAGTTACTACCCAAGCCCGCTCATTGGCTGGGCCTAGCGAGCGGGCCAAGCTATGTGTCAAAAGTTGAAGCCCAAGCCCAGCCCAACCCATGGGCTTGGGCCAATCGAGCAGGCTAGCAGGCCAAGAGTTGGGCGGGTAGGCGGGCGAGGGTTTTTTAAAAGACTTTTTTTCCTTTCTAATCAAAATTCAAATGGACGTGCAAGTATTAATAGTGCAACGGTCAATATGAGAAGAAAAAGTCCACACTCGATCATTTTCTCATAAAACCTTGTCATATTAGTGTTAGTAAGAAAAAATGCTTCAAAGAAGAATATTTTACAAATGGAAATATGTACATTTATTATTTACTTTACGAGCTAGATAGCGGGCTTGCTGGCGGGTGGACTTGCGGGCCGGGCTTATGGGCGGGCCGAACTTGAATCATCAAGCTTGAGCCCATTCATTAGTCAGGCTGGGCTAGCCCACCCGCTTGACGGGCTCGGGCCGGGCAGGCTTTGCGCGGGCTTCGGCCTCGCTGGCCAAATGAGGACCCTTGTCAGATTGCCATAATCCAACAGTTGAGGATCAAACTTTGAAACGCTAAAGTTTAAGGGCAAAGTAAGAATTCGGTATTACTTTGATGGTGCAAATTGCAAGTTAACTGATTCCAAATTAAAATGGGTTGCTCCATGGGTATGCCTGCAATCTTTTCAATGATCGTCAAACCTTACTATGGTTGATCCAATGCAGCTTGCAGGAGCAACATTCCATGCTTTGAATTGGATATTTCCATTACTATTGTGGTGGGTTTTGTTAACTGAATCCAAGAAATGAGGTGGAGAATGTGGAAAACCCTAATTTTCGACCAACAATTGTGACAACTGAAATATTTTCGCAATTTGAAGTTTTGCTGACCATACTCCTCTTAATACAGTATGTATGTTCACTGAAAATACCATACCGTGATGCAATATTTGAGTAGGATCATATTTGTGCATTTTGATGGCACCTATTTTCCACTTCATCTCACATTATTTGAACAATTATTTGAATCACCAACTATATAAAGTCCAAATCTTCGTTGTTGGAGCCTGTCCACTTCTGTGGAATATTGCTTCTTGAAATTGTGTATGGTCTCCTGGTGAAAAGTTTTGGATACAACGGTTATTTGTAACGTTTTCTCTTATATGAGTGGGTTTCTTGTATGAATAGATTCCACCACCATGAGTATGAGCGAAAATGGGAGCACGACTGCAGACCGGAAACATAGAGCTAGGATTGAAGCAGGACCCAAGAATACAACCCGAAGGATTATGTGAGCTAGCTAGAAGCCTACAGACCCAAAGCCTAGTTCAAGAAAAGCCCACAAACTCATTAGCCACGATGGCGTGTTTGATAACCCTCTTAATCCTAATCCTTTGCTTGCTTTGGCCTTTTGGAGGGGGATTATTAGTACCATGGCATTACCAATCCCCCTTTCAGCAGGATTAGCCACATAGGGGAAAGACAAAAATGCCATTATTTTCCAACTTTTGACAGAAATCCTCTCCCAACATTGCTAATCATTTGTTTCCAATTACATTCAGAGTGTTGTTCACTTTTATTTTGTTCCACTTCTTTTAAGTATTTGTTTTTTTTGGGTAAGTTCCATTTTTTTCTGGTCATTTTGTGACATACTATAAGTATTTATTTTATTTTCGTTTTCCCAAACGTAGAAAAGAATAGATCAGTTGGCTCGGTAAATATTTTATTTATTTAATATAATGTAAATATTTATTTCCTTTTCATTTTCGTAAATGCAAAAAAAAAAAAAAAAGAGAAGAAGAAAGATGTTACAATTCCGTACCAAACAAGACAACATTTTTGAAACAATAGAATTATTGTTATGTACCATTTTTTATATTAGTTTTACACAAGGGCAAAAAACAAAAATTGATACTTATAATCCAATCTTATCCTATGTAAACAAACCTGTAAAATAACAATCGTAAATTCTAATCCGGTGCAAAATAAACATGCAAATTACCAATCCCACTTCATTAACAATCTCAATCTTAATCTTACCTCATTACCAATCCCCTCATACTTACAACGTACTGTTATTAAATACGCCCTATAAATGAAGTCTAAATTCTGATCAGACGGCCCGTTAATTTATCCCCAAGCACATGGACATCATTTTCATGAATTTTAGGTCCAACTGTCCAAGAAAAAAGAAAAAAAAAAGAGAGCATATTCTGGTCTACAAATTATTATTGTTGTTTTTTTTGGTGTTTGATCATATCCACAACTTCTATTGACAAATCAACATGTTTATTTTAAGGGGAGTGATTTCTACACCCTTTTTTTTTTTTTTTTGTGAGTGTGTCTTTTAGTGATCTTTTTATGTGTAAGAGTTTTGAGTGGATTAAATAAATAAATAGTAATAGGAGATAAGATAGTAGGGGGTATTATTTATTGGGATTCATATTTTGCTATGTTTCCTTATTTATGATTATTTATGTTTCCATGTGTGCTTTGCACGAGTGATAGTAATAGGAGATAATATAGTAGGGTAACCTACATTGATGAGATATTTATGTAGAGAAGATAAATTAGTATTTGATTTGAAAATTTTTGGTAATAAAGAGGGATAAAATAGTACTTGGTTTGTTTTATAATTGAAATGGGAGATGATGATAAATTAAAGAGTTTGGTTTGGATTTGCCCGGGTTAGGGAGGGATCATCTGGCCTGATGAAATATGGACATGGTCCTGTCTGTCCATAATTAAAAGGGGCGGGGCGGGTTAAATATTCAAGGAATTAAATAGTTTGGGTACCAGATTTCCTTTCAAACTATGGATCACTTATGGGTAGGGATGGCAATCTTGACAGAACCGATGGGTACTTAAACCGTAACAAGCTTTTTTCCAACAACCATAGCCGCAATATTCCCTGTGGGTGTGGGTATGGTATGGGATGTGAGATAACCGAACGGGTTCGATTCGGTTATGTTTTGAGCTGATAACCGAACCGTTTCCCGAACCGAATCGGATGTGTAACTATAAAATTACCCTTCCTATGTAGAAGTTTAGCTTGTGTATAGCTTCAATGCATTGAATTTCTACTTAAATGTATATTTATTTTGCATTTAAAATATCTAGATGCATATCTGCATACCTTTTTAATTGGCGGATCTGTAGCATTTCCAATTTAACTGATTTTCTTATTTGCATATCATTCATAATTATTTCATTTTTATTTTGTTTTCTAATTTAACGGGGAGTACCTGAACCGAACCGATCCCGATTAGTTCAGTTATGGTTTCAATTTTCCCTACCCGTTCGGGTTTCGGTTCGGTTCTGGGTAATCATCTAGTTTCGGGTAATAGGTTCGGATATCGCAATACCCAAACCGAACCGACGCCATCCCTACTTATGGGCCCATGATGACTAATCCAAACCCAACCTCATCCGTTCACCTATGTCCCTATCCAAACGAGCCCTAAAAGACAAAAAAAAAATTGTGGATATCAGTTTAGGAGTGGGAAAATCAATTATCTTATTTTAATCACCTGACTCATAAGTTGTACCTACTACTCATTTTGCTTTGGTCAACAGTTATTTGTACCACATGAACACTGAGACGTCGAAATTATTTAATGGACAACTAAAAGAAATGTTTAACTCGTGATAGTAAAAAAATGAAAGGCATCTATCATTTTGTCAATTATATTACTGGAAATGAATTTTAATTTCGCTCTCTGCTAATGTTCACACTATTTAATTAATGCCAGTAGGAAATACGTAGATCTATTATAGGGAAATTTGTTTGACAAATCAGTGGGAGATTTGTTTGACATTTATGCCAATATTAAGAAATTTTTAAATCAGTTGACGAAATAGATGAGTACACGCCATACCTATTAGAGGGAATTAATTAATTTTAATTTTTTTTTTTTTTTTGCTTAGGTGCATCTCGATTTTATAAGGACGAATTTTACCCTCTATTAGCAGGGCACATTTAAAGTTTGGACAAAGGCCAGTATATATGGACTAGCCCCAAAATTGATAGCACTTAGAGCAAGAGCAAGTCTACCCATTAATACCAAAATGGCATTGCCCGAGGCATTTTTTTTTAAGGTTGCTATAGTGTAAAAAATAGTAATGTTGCTGAATCGGTTCAGTGTCATTTTGGTATAATCTTAGACTCAAACCATTAAATTATAAAACTCATCTCATTTTCCAATGCAAATCAAATGGTTTGGATGAAATGGGAGAAATAGTAGCATCTTTTGGAATCAACAAACAACAATTTTTGTATGGTTTTTTATGGCTGAAAAAAGAAGACCCAAACTATGACAATAAACAAGACAAAATAGCTTTGAGGTTGATTTTCTCTCAGGATCGAGGTTTTGAACCTAAGATGTATGAGGTAACACTTCTCCTAAGAGCATCTCTAAGAGGGTTTTTAAATGGGAACGGGGATTTGTTGTGCACTCTGTAGTGCGGCATCTTAACCGTCTATCAATATTTTAGATTCGCAAACGCACTCTTAGTAGTAATTAAGAGTTCACTCTCAACGGTCAAACATATATGAACCATTGATTGATAAGATGAATGGCTCAAATGCGCACTACAGGGTGCACTACAGTAACTCCAGTTCCCTTTAAATGAGTCTCCTTGGCTTAAGTAGCTAGTCAAGACCTTATTTTGGCACTCCAAGAGGCTCTTTACGCCTCTAGCTTTTTTGCCTTGAATATTTTTATCTAGCTACTGAAAGTGGCTCTCTACAATGTACTAAATGTCCATTCTCTTCCTTTTCCCCTAATTGTCAATGAAAGGGTGCTCTTTCCTCCATTTTTTGCTTTTGGATAGCGAAAGTAGAGAGTAGTATTGGAATGAATGGTTAAAAAAGTGAATAGGCAAAATAAAGAGGGTATTTTTTTTTTCTTAAACTTTTTTTAAAATCTAGCTGTATTGGAGATGCTGTGAGTCTTAGTTTATATTAAATTTGAACAACTAGTGGTCTTGGCCTCTTGGTTACCATTGCTATTAAAGGGATGTGACAAACATAATTTTGAGAACAGAAGTGGGTATGGCACTTCAAGGCTATGTTTTCTGGGGACCCTTAGTCCTGATGATGATCAACTCATTAGGTCATGTCTCTTCTTCCTTCAACCGTACTAGCTTTCCATCTGATTTTGTATTTGGAACTGCCTCATCTGCCTACCAGGTTTTATTTCTAATATTTTTTTTTTCAGAATTTGGATATCTCGTGTTGTATTTTTTCATTAATGGACATGCTTTTAAGTTGATTTTGTGTGCCATACGTGATTTTTAGTTTGAAGGTGCTTGGAAAGAAGGTGGTAAAGGCCCAAGTATATATGATGTTTTCACCCACAAGTATCCAGGTCTCCATCTCTCACAGTGAAAATGTTATTAATCATATTGCTGAAAAGTTTCGAGTTTTTAATATAAAAGTTATGAGATGCACCAAAATATTATGAATCTTTGTGAGAGGAAACGGGGTGGGTCCTGTGCACCCGGGTGCTATGCACCCCTCGACCATCCGATCATGTTTTGGACGGCCCGGATGCATCAAAATTAATAAACTATGTGATCAGGTAAATTTGCCAACCGAAGCAACGGAGACGTAGCCATCGATTTTTATCACCGTTATAAGGTAAGGGATTGAATTTTAAGGTAAATCCATATCGTTTTTTCATGATTTGTTATCCTGTTTTCTAGGTCAAAATTAAATACAGTAATTATATAAGTACTACATTTCTTGGATGCTTATCACTGTTGGGTTTTTTTTTTTGCACTCCTCCACTTTAATTTATGGTACTGAAATTAAATAATCATAGAAGTACTACATTTCTAGGAAGATGTGCAGCTAATGAAATTTATGGGGATGGATGCTTTCAGATTCTCAATCTCATGGCCAAGAGTTCTACCTCGTAAGACATTTTTCTTGACACTCCTACATTTTTAAAATTTAAAATTTATATTTTGTTTCCACTCCTGCAATTTTCAAAATTTAAAATTTCAATTTTTATGCTCAGGTGGGAAGTTAAGTGGGGGAGTGAACAAGGAAGGAGTTGCTTTTTACAACCATCTGATCGATGAACTCATATCAAATGGTAATTCTATGCCTTCAATCTCCCTATCACTTGGTTGTCGATCAAATTAGTTGACATGCATCAGATTAAGGCAAAGTTTTCACTACAATATTTATGATATTATTGGACTAAAAATTATCTAATCAGAAAGTCATTCTTCTCACATACATCAATTGATTCGACAATTTTAATCCGAAAATAGAGAAAATACGAATATTAGAAACTCACCCTGAATATATTAGAAAGCAAAATAAATAAAGCCACTCTCTTTACATACAGGTTTGAAACCCTTTGTCACAATGTTCCATTGGGACCTTCCCCAAGCCCTTGAAGATGAGTATGGTGGATGGTTGAGCTCTCGCATCATGTAAGTGAAACACCTTTAATCTTTAGTTGGGATTCCGTTTCTTTGGCTCCCTTTAATCTTTGTAGTCTTTCAAAAAAAAAAAGAAACACCTGATCCAGTTTCACCAAATATTTGTGATCCTTTGAGAAGACATTTGTTTCCGATAGCACCGGATCGCGGTCATGCATTGTTTAAAATAACCACCAAAGTTAAAAAAATATTTACTTAATTTGCAACCAAAACGGTCAAAGTATCGATGATGTAGGGAAGAACCGAGCAATGCTATAGATTGGGGCATTTGCTTTGGCTTTGATCAGGATATTCGTTAGTAGACTGTGAGATTAATCTCATAGAATTATTTAATTTGCGGTAAGATAGCCTGAATGCCTTAGTTATCAAAATGAAAAATCAATCATTTCCATTAATTTTGTTGGCAGGGCCGACTTTGCGGATTTTGCAGAGCTTTGCTACAAAGAATTTGGGGATAGGGTAAAGCATTGGATCACAATAAATGAGCCATGGACAGTTGCGTTCCTAGGCTATGACCTTGGTATCCTCGCACCGGGCCGGTGCTCGGCCTGGAGGAACAACGATTGCCCCGCCGGAGATTCAGCTACTGAACCCTATATAGTGGGTCACCACATGCTTATCGCTCACGGAGCTGCAGTCAAAGTCTACAAGGAGAAATATCAGGTGAGTCATCTGCGACATTGGGCATGCTTCGATCCCACCTCGCAAGTTTGGGCTTGCGTGTGTTGAAAGAGTCCTCTTACCCCTCACTAATCAACAATTGCCTAGTTCTGTAGATTAAGTGGAATTACCCTCTTATAATCTGCTAAAAAAAGACTGCAATATAATTAATTGACAAAGAATTGTAAAAAAATTGTTAGAAATTGGAATCAACAATACGAATTTTGATATTGATACCAATAGGGGAAAAAAATGGACTTTCCACACGAAAATGTCGAGTTTAAGATGTCATAATTTATAAGTGCTTTGATTAAAAATCTAGAAAGCGCGACCGACCGACCAAAACTCTGCATGATTGCTTTGTTAGTGTCTGTCTAGCTTTAATTGCTTATTACCACTAAAATTAATGTGAGTCTGATCGATTTCTCCAAAAATATTATGTTAGTTCAATATAGATTAATGGATTATCATTTGATAAAATATTGAAAAAAATCGGCTTAATATATGTAGAATCGATTGATAATGTCAATTGCAAACATATTATATGTGAGACCAGGGGCGGATTGGGAGTGCGAGGGGGATTTTTGGTCCTTGCAAACCCTCCAACTTTTTTTTTTATAACCGGATGTTCAGGTTAATTAACCTGCATGCACCCTAACTTTCTTACAAGTCATAGTACATATTTTTGTTTTCTTTGTAAATTTGCTGAAGAGTGGCCCCCCCCCACAAACCCAAGTAAAAAATTCTCCTAATGTAAATTTGTTGTTAATTTATGAATACACGTAGTTTGATCCCCACATTAAAAAATTTGCGTCCGTCCCTGTGTGAGACATTTTGCAGGCATCTCAAAAGGGCCAGATTGGGATTACACTTGTATCCGAATGGGTTCTTCCTTATTCCAACTCCAAGCCTAATGAGGAAGCAGCTCAGCGGGGCTTGGATTTCATGTATGGATGGTGAGTTAATATTTCAAAAAATCAAGTGGTACTTATTTTTAGTATTTAAAAAAAAAAGTTAATTGATAGTTCAAGCAGCCAAAATATATTTATACTCTACGATGCCATGGATTTTATTTTTGAAAAACTCGAACTGTTATATGAAATTAAGAGATTCCAAACTTCAATTACTACTAGGGCACTTAAAAACTTGAAGGAGATTTTCTGAAGAACAATATTGATATGAAAGCAAAGGGTTTTCTTTTTTCATATTTCTCGTTGGTTTCACTTGAAAAATCCTAAAAGAGGGAAACGAAAAAAAAAAACCAAAACAAAAAGACAAAATAAGCACCTAACTGTATATAAGAAGCCTGTTGGAAATATTGTAGAGAGTATGAAACGTTTTACCTCAAGATCTTTAAACGAACAAAAATATCGGAACTGAAATAGGCTGCTGTTTGGGTTGAGTCGCGGACTAGATCACTCTCTTTAAGACGTTTTGTTGCTCCGCCCTCACTGTGCAAGCACTATCAGCCACGCCATCTCCAGGATAAAACAGCCCAGAATTCAGCCTCTGTCTCGATCTTCCTTGCACGGAAGAATACCGGAAAATACAAGACACAATCGACCTTTCTTGCTCTTAGCTCTGTATACGAAAATAATTTTTGGTGTGCATGAAATGGTTGGAAAAGAACTCCTTTTATAGGCAAGAGAAAAATAATTTTCGGAAAACAAAATCAATCAAAGTTATGTGATTTGAATCAATTAACCCAAAAAATTCTGTGCGCAGATTGATGCAAAAGAAAAAATCTTTTCCTTAAATAATTTTGCAAAACACGAGGCTAACTTTCGTATGTGGGCGAGGCTTCAAATTGGGGATTTGTACCACCCCTGCGCGTGAGGTTAGCAACACGCACCCGGTTTATTGGTTTACAAACCCCAGGTTTCTCAAATTGCCTTGGGCCATTTTCCTAAGCGCACAATACTCTCGTTCCCATTCTGGCAGCCACTATTCTGCTCCGTACCTGCCACATAAATACTTGGGAAATATAAAATACGATGACAATGAAAGGACATAATGGAATCCATGAATGATATTCCCAACTTCAATCGAATATATCAAACTAGTCAATCGAATCAATTTTCACACTAGATAACTTAAGCCTCGGACCTGGCGCCCCACCTCGGTAACATGCCAACCACCACTAGGGTCAAAATAAACCTTAAATGCTTGCAGGTCATATAAACCAATAATACTCTGATTCCTCGCAGGGTAATCAATCAATCATAACTCATTTAATTCATTGGACTGGATGGGCTTGCCATATGTACCAATCTAATCCATGATAAATCATCTCACAAACATGATATATCATATTTAAAAAATATAATGGCATTATTGGAGTTAATAATAAGATCAACAATAACAAAATAGTACAAAATGGGGATGATGAATAAAAATTACTCTAAAGATGTAGAATGTATTGTACACTTTCGGTGCCTCAATTCGCATTGTAAACTGTTCAAACTGAAGATCTCCCATCTATGAATATCATGCTAAAATATCTCCTTGGTCGGATATGATCTCACTCTTAAATCTCATCTAATTCTTCCCGTTGAGATGAATAATTAATTAAAATTTTTTTGATGAAAAACTAAACAAAAAATTCCGAAAAAATAAATATTACCAAGAAAAATACCAGACCGAAAGTTTTAAAATTAAAAAGAACGAAGGAATGTTCAGAACTTGGTAGTGAAAGATATCGCTCAAGTGCTTTGTAACAAAGTACTCTTTTACCTTCTATTATACATAATAATGATGCTCATAATGAACTAATTTGTATGACACGAGTTTTCATAATAGAGAAAATGACATGAGTTTTCATAATAAACTAGGGGTCCGATTGGATGCGGGATAAGTTTTGGTGGGATTAAATAATAAGAGAGGATAAGATAGTAAGGGGTATAAGTTAGTAAGGGTGGACCCACATTTATGCGATATTTATGGGGGAGAATTAAGTAGTACGTGGTTTGGATGAAATTGTGATAAAAATGGGACAAAGTTGGGTGAATGATGTAAAAACCTGACAAATAACTTATTTGCCCTTGTGCATGAGTTATATTAGATAAAAAAAATAAAAAATTTAATGTGCAAGTACTTTACTTTTTTATCCGAAGGATTTTGCAAAGCAAGCCAACAATGTCAAATTCTTTAAGTATAAAATTTTTCTAACTTTTTTGTATCGAATTAAAGATCTGGATTAGTAGTGTAATTTTGTGTAAAAAAAAAAAAATTAAGCTCGAAAGTACTTTATTTTTTATACGAAGGAAATCGCAAGGGCTCGTAAAACATTTAAAATGGATTTCGATTGGAAAATGATTTTCACACTCCCCTTTTAGCCATTGACACTCCATTTTTGTCTTTTACTCATGTGAAATTACTACATTGCCTTTCACATGAAAAAAGTAACTCAAGATGTAAGGGTAATGTAGTAATTTCACATGAGTAAAAGACAAAAATGGAGTGTCAATGGATAAAAGGGGAGTGTGAAAATCATTCCCCTTTCGATTTTCTTTTTAAACAATCAACGGAGGGAGGGGTAAGGGCCAAGGGGGATAAGGGAGGGTAGTAGGTTAATTTTACTGGGATATTGCGGTGCACTAAATTATAACACCTCCCTTTGTCATTAATTAGTATCCTTTCAGGGGCATAGAGGGGTATTAATTTGGGAGGGGTATAAGTTATACCCCACCCAAAAAATTTGCCAAACAATGGATAAAGTGGTAGAGTGAGACCAGGGTTCAAGTCTCGGCAGAGGCATTTGGGGTTTAGGGCTATGGATAGCTTCAAGACCTCCTCTGAACTAACTCATTAACTCCCGTGCTTACCCCACAATGATGTACATCGAATGGCGAAAAAAGAAAAAATAAAAGATAAAGTAGTGGGACCGGGATAAAACTTGGGGGTATAACTTATACTCTCTTCTAAACCCTCAGCCAATCTGGCCATAAAAGGGTGTTTGTGAGCCTTTCTTTTTGACATTTTGCATTTTATAATTTATATTTTGGACTTTTTAAATTATAGTCAGAATGTAATATTTAATATTTAAAGTATTTGAAATATATATGTGAAAAATACATTTTGCAATAGAAGTAGTGTTTAAGAGATCGATATTAGCATAAAACAATTTATAGGTCATTATTGTAAATCAAAAATTCTCTCTCCTTTTGACAGTTGTTCTCTAAAATTAAAAATTGAAAATATATTTTCATGGAATCTATTCAGGGTGACGACATCCGACCACCCACAAGTGAAAAATGCAAAAATAATAATGGAAAAAGTAGAAATGTTGGGACATCCAAACACCCCCTAATTTGTATATATGCATTACTTAATATTATTATATGGGTGTTTTTTGGGCAGGTTTATTCACCCTTTAACCTACGGTGACTACCCACAAACCATGCGTTCACTCGTCGGAAAAAGGCTACCGGAATTCACTCCGGAGCAAGTTTCGTTGGTGAAAGGGTCCTTCGATTTCATTGGACTAAATTACTACACCTCATATTATGCATCTAACGTTCCTGTTGCAAATACTGTCAATATCAGCTACTCTACGGATTCTCTCGCTAGTCTTACAAGTAAGCTCACTCCACAAACATAATACTCCATCCGTCTCGAATTTCTAATCCATTTACGTGTATCCGTGTTTATTTTCAACTGCTTATACTTTGAAAACTAGCAATTTGATAATCCGCGGCTTCGTTTGGTTTGTAATTTAGGGAATTTATCTACTCCATAAAAGTTTTCACTATTTTGTCGTCATCCGTGTTTTTGTCTTTAATATCAATTTTTTTCTAACCTTTTAGAGATATATTATGTACCTCTATTCAAAAAGTAAAAACAATTTGGCTCTCAAACACACTCTGAGTTGAGGAGTGGAGTTGGTTTTGAGGGTTTTACACTCAAATTTGAGTTTAAGTGAGAAACGTTATTAGGGCTAGATATTCTCTTATGAACTTATTTGCAAATATTATTAATTTTAATAGTGTAATTTAAAGAGTGCATATTGTGTAGCATTTGAGAAATTTAACCAGGGAAAATTAGAAAAGAGAGAGTACACTTTAGCTTCACTTCCTTCATCATTTTTTTTTTTTTGAAATGCTTCATTCAAACCAAATGAGGGCTTTTTTCTTTTTTATATTTCTAACTTTTGTCTTCTTTATGTTTTTTCAATTTTACAGGCGAGCGGAATGGAAAGCTCATTGGAAAACCCGTAAGATTAACAACCTAATATATAAAAAATGACAAAAACAGCCAAAATAAAGGGAAATAAAGTATATGAGTAGTGCTTTCACAGATTTGTTCAAAGCCGAACAATGCACATAGAGATTCAACACGCATCTTGTGAAGTCTTTATTGATGGCTTCGAACACATCTGTGTCCGAAAATTTGTCCTGATAAAGGACTTTCAGTTTGTTTCACTCATTTAATTTCCTACTACAATCCATGAGTGGTTACACCCAAAATTAACAGTGAACAAATGAATTTGCAGACGGCGGACAATGGTTTTTATATCTACCCAAAAGGGCTTCAAGATGTTCTAGTCTACACAAAGGAGAAGTACAACAATCCAGTTATTTACATTACAGAGAATGGTAAGCCAAATATGGTTGCTGTTTATGTTTTTCCCATTGATACGATTTTTTCAATCGCTATTCATTTGTTTATGTGATACTATATATCAATCTTCACATTCTTCTTTAGACTAATTAGTGGATTTCTGGAATTTTAAATATATTTTCAGGCATGGGAGATGCCAATAATGTGACAACCAAAGAAGGAGTCAAGGATTATCTAAGAATATATTTCTACCGTCGCCATCTTGGGGCCCTTCAAAATGCCATCAAGTTAGTTTATTCTCTCAGTTTTAATAATCATATAAGTCTCACTTAAGTTGAGTATATATAGAATGGATGATCACTTAACATCATCATCATGTTGAAACATTTCTATCTAATAGCCTAATTTTTTTTTAAAAATTCTAAACACTACGCCAACGCTGTTATTGGTGGTCAAAAACTATAAGTAATACTTTTACCAGCTGTCTTTGTGGCAGTAATATGACCGTCGTCTACACAACCGTTAGAAAATAAAAAAACGCTGTTAACAATAATCTTATAACCGCCGTTAAAGCTCCGTACAATAAACGGGGGTCTTATTACCACCGCTAAAGGTCTTTTTGAAAAATAATATTGTAGTGCTAAGATTTGGACCCAATGTTAGTTTTATTAGCGCTTTTTGGGTTATGTCAAGTCTTTCGGAGTCTGTAATTAGCTTAATTGTCAGTTGGGGTTTGGGAGGTAGAGTGTTAGGACTTGAGTCTAGATACTCCACTTCAAGAGATTACAAGCTTCACGATCAAGCCGATACCGTGCCAAGTGCTTCGAAGCTCAATCCGGAAAGGTATAATTATGCATTGAACATTTGCATTTAGGTTCTTAATTTGAACTTTCAAATGTCATGTTTTACAAATTTTTACCTACAAGTCTAGAAAAGATGTAGTATCTAATTACCATTAAGGTAAGTCACTCTTTTTTGGGGTTAAGGTTTGAGGTGCACTTTCCTATTATAGGATTTAGTGGTTTAGGCACTTTCATAGGGTACCCTAGGATTTTAGGCACTTTCATAGGGTACCCTAAGGTATAGGTTTAGGCACTTTCATAGGGTACAATAGGGTTTAGGTTTAGGGTGCACTTTCCAATTATAGGGTTTTAGTGGTTTAGGCACTTTCATAGGGTATCCTAGGATTTTAGACACTTTCATAGGGTACCCTAGGATTTAGGCACTTCCATAGGGTACCCTAGGGTTTAGGTTTATGGTCCATTTCATATTTTAAGATTTTAGTGGTTTAGACACTTTCATAGGGTACCCTAGGGAATAAGTTTAAACACTTTCATAGGGTACTTTAGGATTTATGCATTTTCATATGGTTTTGGGAATTGAGGAGAGAGAGAAATTGTGCTCTTGTGGGGTGGGTAGAGAGAGAGAGAGAGAGACAATTGGGGTGGAGTTTTCCGTGTTTTTGGAGTGGGCGGTGTATTTGCAGTTTTCTTTTGTATCTGTCCGTAAATTTGGTTCACAGCTTGTATCAGCCTGTCCTTCCGTCTATGTTTTATGTTGCCTCTTTAAATCTTAGGCTAGTGCATTAATCCATGCTTGAAATTTAATGATTTTGGTCCAGGCATTTATCTTTCAGCATCAAGCGTTTGGTAGTGTCTCTAGACACGTCTATTTGAAAGCCATCTTTTGACATGTGTTTTAATCTTGACCATTCAGATCTTTTTAAGAGTGTTTCCAAGCGTCTGCAGACGCGTGCTTTTGGACAGCCTTTATTGTGCCACATGTCTTAATCCTGTCGGAGCGTTGCCTTGCGTTTGCAAGCATTTGTCAGCTTTTTTAAAAGGCCATGTTTCATATTTTAAGAGGCTATCTTGTTGCCTAAGTTTTGGGGCACTATATAAACTCTTTTTCTTTCATTTTAGGGCACACACTTCATAAAAAATCAGCCCCCTTGTTCGAGAGAGAGAGTCTCCCCCTTCTCTCTTTTGTGAACTTGATGTTCTTGGTGATTTGAGCTTGCTCTTTTTATCTTTATTCAATCTAGAACTTTCCTCTCCATGGATTGACTCTAGATTGATTTTATTTTGCAAAAAATTTCATAAAAATTCCATCTTTTTCATCAGTCATGTTTGGGTGCCTTCAAGTCTACTTGGCCGGTTTATCCGAAAATTGAGATGGTGTCTCTCGTGGTGTCCATGGATTCAAAAAGGAGCACGGGGATGCTACATCAAGAGTTAGAGTTAGGAATTACAAGGTGTTTGAGGGTATATTTCTAATCTTTAACTTCTTGTAAACCTTTTGAATTGTGAAACATAAGTAGAGTAAGGCCGTGGTTTTAGGCTTAGAGTGTTTAGACCCTAAGAAGTTTCCATGTATATTGCGTGCCCTGTCTCCTTACTTTAATTTCCTCGTTTTGAACTTGTTGGTTTATTTGAGTGGCCATGAAATTTGGGTGATTGACTCTCATAAGGCGTTAATTTTTTAGTTGCTAGTCCTATTCACCCCCTCTAGGACTTGCTTTACCTTTGCATAATTTCACCCACAAACCTTTATACAGTACCCGAGCACTTAACCTCAGCTACGAGAAGTTGTGTTTTATTGGGAAAATAATAGTAATATTTATCTTCTATGTCACTTCTATTATTGGCAGTTTTTTGCTTTATGGTGAAGATTACATTGATTACATTCCACACCTCAAAAGCGCATGATTGCACGTGAAGGGAGATATTATCAGATAATATAAGTCCCATATTGATGAAGTATTGAATGACTGATCACTTAATATAGTGTTAATGTCTCTCCACTTCATAACTTATTCATTGGTATTGGATCTAAAGTTTCTACAAATTCGGGAGGTTCACATAGGGTGAGTTTTCATGAAAGATTTTCGAAGGTAAATGGATAGGATCAATTACATTGATTCCGGTTTCGGCGGTAGACATATGGGTGGCATGGAATGGGTGATCAGTGATCATTTAAGCAGTTACGCGCTATCTTTGCAAAAAATATGTCTGAAAAGTTTGATTTAAGTTATTAATGTTGCACAGCTAAAAATACAAGAACGCGTGATATTTTGTTGCAACTGATTTAGTGGCAATGATCCTTCTGTACCTAATTATACCTACTGTGGAACTAATGCAAATGGCAGGGCTGGTGTGAAGGTGAAAGGGTTCTTCGCTTGGGCATTTCTCGACAATTTTGAATGGGGATCTGGTTATACCATAAGGTTTGGGCTTGGTTATGTTGATTATCACGATGACCTCAAAAGATACCCAAAGCGCTCAGCATTTTGGTTTAAGAAGTTCAATCTCAAGTAGCAAGACCTTGATCTGAGCTAGGGCTAGTATTCCATGTTCTCTAATAATACTAGTCCTATCAATTCAGTTGTCTCCACTTTATTTGGATCTATGGAATTAATCTGGGGCAGTTGCTCCATCTTTAGAGCATCGTTATCAGTCGCACAAAAAAAAAAAAAAATCAAATGTAACCTCAAAAACATATTTTATATATTAGCAAGTCATTTTTCAAAAAACTCACAAAATCAGACTCTCTATTCTAACTTCATTGTGTTAAACTATTCTCCCTCTCTACTCCTACTCAAAAAAAAAAAAAAACAGTGAACAAGGAATTTAGAGAGGAGTCAGGAGAGAGAAATGATTAAATTATTCTTAGCCTATGAACAGTGCTACTCAATTTTGAGTCGGCACTGTAGCAAAAGTTGGGAAATCATGGTGAGTCGTTTGGTGATCAGTATGATATTGGAGAGTTTTGAAGGTTTTGATTGCTAATTTAACCAAAAGTGGGATTTGATGCTCCACATAAGGATGCTCTTAGATATCTTATACAGGGATACGGAGACTATGTTTTTACATAGGGAGGCGAATATACACAATCAAAAAAATTGAAATAAAGAGAGACAATAATGTAATAGATATCTGGCTCCATCATTTCTTATAGTATATATTAGCCTCTCCATCCTAATTTGTTTGTTTGATTTTGACATGCGTGCCACTTAAAAAATCTGCTATATCTTTTTTGTTGTTCGGCAAAAGGAAAATTTATTAATCATTGAAAATGAATTATAACGATTAAAAGGACTCAAGGAAAAATGTATCACAACGAAATCCAGACATCCCAACTACACTGGCACCCCCGAGAAACGACAATTATATGCCATCAAGAGCCAAAAAGACAGTAGCTATGGCTCAACCGAACATTCCACAGTGGGTCGGGAGCTTCTATGGTCACGCCCAGGGGAGCCATTATTCTCAATAATTGGCTTCCAATAATTGTTCTTTTTCTCGAAAGTCCAAGACAACTTTGAATGAATTTGCCTTCGATCGAGGAGCCATTATTCTCAAACCATTTGAAGAAATAATAACGTTTTTTTTCCTTGGTCAGTGCGGGGAAAACTCCGCTGTCTTTTTAATTAATATTGGGTGTAAAGAGATGGAAATAAATGTTTTTTGGCAATTCTTTTAGTGTTTTTGGTGATTTTTTATTTTTGGCAATTCGATACGATTAAACTAAACTTGGCAATGGAAATCAATTTTCCAAATACATTTTTGCACAGGGATTGGCTATCGTTTTTGGGAATGTATTGGCAAGCCTTTGTACCTTGATCGATGAAGCTACTCGAAATAGGCGTATGAGTCGGCATGACTAGGATTAATAGTGAGGTTGCTATTCTCGGGTTTGTTTGGGGCTTTGTCTAGTGGGTTGCTCTCCTCTAGTCGTGTTGTTGCTTCATCCATTCCCTTTTAATCTTTGTAATTCTTCAAAGATTAATAAAGTTTTTTGCCGTTCAAAAAAAATAGTGAGGTTGCTATTCAGTCTCCAAGTTTGTTTTGCATGAGATTGAATGCTAGGATTGTTATAATCATCTTTGTTTCACACACATAGGATAGGATAGAAAGACTGAATTTCCAACCTTGTCCTTGTTCGTGTGTAAGATGAGTTTCCCATTTGATTTATGGGAAATTCCATAAAATCACCACTTTGATAAGATCACTTTTTGATCCCATTAGATAAAAGCCAACAGTGATAAAAGTCAATTTTAATTAAAAAAAAAGTTAGGAGGATTTGATAAAATCAATGCGTGGCTTTTAACAAATAAGGAAAGAATTTGGGAAACCATGCCTAACCTAATTTGTTTCTCTCCACCAGCTAATTTTATATAACTACATGCATACACACCATAAAAAATAGTCCAGTCACAACGGAAAAGGAGGTGTTCAACAGATTCTACTTCCCGTTCAAATGGGACACATGGGAGAAGGGTTGCAATTACGTTTGTGAAGGTTCTCTTTGGTGGCCAAAAAATTACAACACGCTTTCCACCAAAAGTGTTTGAGTTTGGGATGGACCTTTAGATTCCAAATGGATTTCCACAAGATTTTTGGAGGCTCAAAAGAGGATGTGACCTTTGAAGGAGAGTTCGCATTGTAGTCGGCTAACTCTATATGATATCCAGATTTCACCGTATATATTCCACTCGAGTTGTGATGCCAAATTAAGAAATCCATTTTCCCAGATTGTGAAAGAGGAATACTTAAAATCTGGTCAGCTTCTTCCTTAGAAACCATGGCTCGAATTTCCATTTCTTTCCAAGACATGGATCTCTGATCGATAACCTCATGGACAAATTCCACCCCACAACCCGGAGGTCGTGCTGAATGGATTTTGTAGTCCTTTGAGAAGTGCACCCAACTGTCTGACCAAAACCGAATATTGGACCCTGTAGCAATCTGCCATCTAATGCCTTTCATTAAAATTTCTCTACCTTGGATGATGCTCGACCAGACCCAAGATGGGTTACCTTTGGCCGCATGAAGAAAATCAGAATTAGGATAGTAGAGACCTTTCATGAACTTTCCCCAATGCGAGCTTGGGTTAATTAAGAGCCTCCACCCTTGTTTTGCAAGCATAGCAAGGTTGAAGGATCTAAATTCTCGAAAACCCAAACCACCGTGAAGTTTAGATTGCGTGGCATGCCTCCATGAAGCCCAATGGATACCCTTACTCTCTGGATCCCCACCCCACCAAAAATTGGAGATGTAGGCATTAAGTTTATCACAAAATCTTTTGGGGAGGGCAAAGCACGCCATAGCATAGGATGGAATGGCTAAACATAATGATTCAAACCAACTACTATGGAAACATAGGCAAGTTTTTCAAACAGGACCAGGCTCTCCCATCACAAAATGAAGAATGAAGATACAGACGAGTTCACCGGAAGTAGAAAACTAGAAAAGTAGAGGAGAATGTCAAATACCTCAATTTGAGCATAATTAGGGTATTTGACATCATCCCCTACTTTTGGTGAACTCATCAGGTACCCTAATTTGCCACCGAAAATGGTGCAGTTCAAATATCCTCACAATGGAGTTTCCCTGATCCTGGTTCTCCTAACATGGTATGTATGTTCCCCTGAAAACTTCATACATGATGCAATTTCCGAGCGAGTCATGCGATTAATAGAATGTTGATGGAACCTGTTTTTCCACTTCATCATGTTATTAGAACATCTAAAACCCCACCGGCCGGGTTGGCTGGTTTGGGGTTTAGGGTTTGCTCCCATCTAGGTTTTTGGTTCGAAATCTCTCATGTGATATTAACTCTTATGAGCTAGTCCAAACGGTCTTATTTGGCTTTAAAGTATTGATAGTCCTAGATTTTTTTGTCCTGGGACTAATTTAGTATTGAATCTCACACACAATCCCCTGTTTGCTTCGTACAGATTAACATCGGATATCCCGTGTTTCGGCCAATCTCATGTTTGGTTCCCTAAACTAAATTTCGGGATTAATTCTCTTTCTCTCACTCTCTCCATCTCTCAAACCAATTCCAACCAATTTTACCCATATGAAAAAAAAATCACGATTTGCAGATGGTGGGATTGGATGAGGAATTAGTTGCTGAAATTCCTAGGATCTGAAAATATTGGTTGAATAATGTGCAAATAGTATTGGTGCCACTAATCTGGGAAACAATATTCTGGTATTAAAGGATATTTTACAGCTTGAAAGATATACATTCAAATTTTCTAATCTACGAAAGCCTATCCCTATCATACTTAATTCAGGATATGAGACACGTTCCTGTTCTGTTCTGATAAACCGCTTTCTGGGTAACATATTTTCTCACATAATGGTAAATTTAACAATTTGAGCTGAAGGGACAAGGAGATGGGGGCACTGAAACTTCAACAACTCCTTCAAGCATTTGTAGAACGGTCTTCATGGAGGGTCGTAAAGACGGATCCTCTTGAATGCACCAAATCGCCACCATCACTAGCCTCTCCACCCTCTTCATGTCATTTCTTGCCTCTTCATCATTCTCCACCAGCATCCCCAACCTTTTACATTTGTAGTGATGGTACACCACATCACTCAGTATTATGTCCTCTTCATTCTCCCTTTCCAATTCAACATTCTTCCTGCAACAGATGATCTCGAGTAACATGACCCCATAGCTATAGACGTCCACTTTTGCATTAATAGGCTTACTTCTGAACCATTCAGGCGCAACATATCCTTTGGTCCCTCTAATGGCTGTTTGAGTCCTTGTTTCATCACCCATCAGAAGCTTTGCTAGTCCGAAGTCTGAAATCCTTGCCGTGAACGAATCGTCCAACAAAATGTTTTGAGGCTTAATATCACAGTGAATTATCTGTGTGCTGCATTCCTCATGCAAGTACACGAGTCCCCTTGCAATCCCAACAGCCATTTGGATCCTTTTGTTCCAATCCGGCCTTGAAATTCCGAAAACAAAGCTTGCCAACGTGCCATTCCTCATGAACTCATAGACCAAAAGCCTGTGCGGCCCTTCATCACAGAAGCCGATCAATCTGACTAGGTTTTTGTGATGGGTCTTGGCTATTGCAATAGCCTCTGTTTTGAATTCCTTTTCCCCTTCTTGCACCAACTTGTCTAGCTTCTTGACTGCTACTTCTTTACTTGAACTTGATGAAGAAATGGTCCCTTTGTATACAGTGCCGAAAGCACCTCTTCCCAGTTCTTCACGAAAATTGTCCGTGGCATCTCTGAGGTCTTTATACGTGAAGGACCGAATATTTGTTTCCAATATACTCGATCCTCGAGTGGGTTTCTGTTTTTTCTGGTATGACCAGAACATTATAATAGAAATTGCAGCCACAAATATCAAGTTTATTAACACCGAACCACCTAAGAGAATCGATACTACCAGTAACGGAGTTGTTTGAACTTTCTTTCCTCCATCTAAATTCGGAGAAAGTGGAAATTTGGAA
Source organism: Gaultheria prostrata (assembly GCA_036023075.1). Lineage (NCBI taxonomy): Eukaryota > Viridiplantae > Streptophyta > Magnoliopsida > Ericales > Ericaceae > Gaultheria > Gaultheria prostrata. The sequence goes on along the minus strand of JAXBDA010000793.1, from coordinate 4,451 downwards.
GAACCATCAGATTTTGGTACTTTGACGAGAGCCTTTCCATAGGTGTTCCGCTCCAGCCTTCCATTTGACAATGGCAATTTCTTCTTCCAACAAGTTCCTTCTTTGATTATAGCCACAACACAATTGCAATCACTGAAGCAAGATTTGCTGCATTCATCTTCACTTGATAATGGAAACCTCTCATAGTTTGAAGAAGAAGGCCAAAAAGTATTAGATACCACATGAATCTCAAACAATTCCTCTGGATTTGAACCAGCTGGATCACATTTTCTGACCTTGTCTTGTTTGCAGCCGCTGAACTTGTTGTTAGGGTCGTCAAGGGAGAATCCAGGGAGGCATTCACAACTAGGCCTTCCAAACGAGTCAAGTGTACAAAAGCTATTGTACCCGCAAGGGCCTCCTCCATAATCTCCTGTCATATCAAAACAGATGTCTTTGGGCTCATACCAAATGCTGGACCACGACTGATCCCAAGTCCCATTCCTTGGAGCCTTGGGGTGGGCGTATTGGGTGAAGATCCCATCAAAATCAAGTGTTGCCCGGTGGTAGAAATCTCTGGTTGAAGCTGTATTTCCTTGTGTGAGGTTCACCACATTCCCATTCCTTCTAATGACATAAATATAGCCCGACTCGTTAAAGACTACCTTGTACCCGAAATTCATGCCGTTTAGGCCATCTGAAGTGTTGCTGTGATAGTAATTACCATATGCAAAATCTGTTGGGAGGGCAATGGTGTTAAGCACGAGATCACCCTCAGCTAGGAACCGAAGCTGGAACCTTCCTTTTGAGTAGTTGTTATGTGTTTGTCTCGAGTTTAGCTTTGCACCTATTGGAGGATTTATCACAGAATAATACTACAATCATAAATTCTAGTCATAAAATGAATCGATCCAGTCATATATGACAGGGAAATCAGTAGAGTTACGAAAGTAGCATGGGAAGGACGAAGCCAGTATCTTATGATTAGAGTTACGAAAGTAGCATGGGAAGGAAGAAGCCAGTATCTTATGATTTTTGCTTTCCTGTATAAAACATAGTGTGAACAGGGTACTTTATTGGTTCTTTTGGTCCCAGGCACTTATATTTGGTCATGTAAACAAGAAATGAGCAATATTTTCAGGGTAGGCACGATTACTCGAACTTTAAAGAGACCAGAATTGAATTTATTGAAGTTCTTAGAAACTACTTTACTAGTTATACTATTAATTGTTGAATTTAATTTCAATGAGTATAGCTAATTGCTGAGATTCGTTGTCCTTACCTGCTTCCAATACTTGACTTGGCAAGATGGTGTCGGATGGATGTTTGAAGCTCTCCCATAGAAAAAGGGACTCTCCATTTGCAAGAATGAAGTTGCCCGTGTCGAGCATAGAAGCATGAGTGACTCCATTTCTGACTGATTCGGCTTTCCAGATGACTTGGCCTTGTGGGTTGTTTAATGTGAACTGCCCATCAGCGGTGAGCTCAAGCTTTGATTCTTCTGGTGCAGGATTATCTCCATTTGCATACCAAACTATGGTTTTGGCAGGTATTTTGTCGAACCAAATGGCTAGCAAGAAGAGATTTTGATCGTCAAGTGGGTGGAATCCGATGGCAAAGTCACCAGCAGGTGATTGCCATGAAGAAGACTTATCAGAAGCAATGAGGGATGATCCTAGAGCAATCCTACTATTGGTTTGCGCATTTGCTAAAATTGGTGAATTGGAAATGAGAAAGAAGCAGAGATAGTGCAGATTGCAAATGGCCATGGTTGTTGCAAGTGTGTTGGTGCAAAAGAATTCGAAGCAGCAGTTTAAAAGTGAAAGGGGAATACTGTTACAATTGACTTGATCTTTAGATTGGTACCCTTCCAGCACTGTTACAATTGACTTGATCTTTAGACGTAGGGAACGGGTTAGAAATCTAGCTAGACTATCCTAGGCTTTCCAAGAAAGTTCAGTGATTGACTTTACAATTGACTTGATCTTTAGACGTAGGGAACGGGTTAGAAATCTAGCTAGACTATCCTAGGCTTTCCAAGAAAGTTCAGTGCTAATTTGGTAGTCAAATGGAGTTATCTAGGTTGGTTTGACTTAGCAAACAGGTTAGAAATCTGGATAGATTGGTGCCCATTTTCTCTACTGTAGAACCATGTACGATAAAATTATTTGAGTAGTCTGTAATGACTCAACATGTATTTTTTTTTCCCCGTCATTCCTAATCTATTATATGAGGGTGAAATTGGGACTCGATCCCGGGATGCCGTGTGGGGCATTCAAGAGCTCTACCGCATGAGCTACTTTTATAAGCCGTTATGGCATAATGGCATGCATGCATGCGGGTGGAGGGATTGGCTACCCACAGATTTGTGAAATTTCCTTAGAATATGTAGTGTTTTAATTGATATTCTATATATTTAACCCCAAGATAATAGTAAATTGTTTCAAAGATCTAATGAAGTTTATAATCTGTATGATCCTTCATCATTGCTTAACATGACCTAATTTGAATAAAATGTGTGGAATTTGAGATATTTGACTCCAGTGCCTACAAATTCTGACTCCGTGGCCTCTTTGAATTTCCAACAGGTTCTCATCTTGAACTTGGCTGCCAACGGTCTTTTTCTCAGCCGTGCAAGGCACTTCAATAAGACAAGTACACTGTTAGATTAAAAAGGACACTTCTAGATGAAACAGAGTCTTCACATTTTTCTGGCAATCTGTTTCAATGATCCATGAGCTTAAACCTCTTACTTCCCCGTCGAACAAGCCCCACTCTTATTGCCGATGCTTCTGCCGGAAGGGCCGAGGAAACTTTGAATCTCCCATAATTGATTATCCATTATTTCTCCCCTGGAATTCCGAACAATAATACCATTAACATAGAAGTTCATAACAGTTGCCTAAGATCGAATTCACAACGTCAAGATAAAACCTCATAACATCTTAATGATATGAATTCAAGCTCGGTGTTTGGAATTTATATAAAAATGTTATGAACAAAAGTTATGAATTCAAGATCGATTTACGATCTTATGTCCTACTTTTATGAATTTCTTTACAACATAAGCGGTGCATACCTTACATTCAAATATGAATGTGTATTCTGATATTTCCTTCGATCATATGTCATTCTTTAGAGTAATTAATTAACGGTATAACATGAGAGCCCAAATTCAAAAGGAAGTAATTACACCTATTTTCATAACTGAGAATGCAATTGTTTTCGATTTTTAATCTTTACCTTGAATGCTACTAATAATAAACAAACTAACGCAATTTAAACTATATTCTTTCGCAGGAATGGAAATTTCAAGAATGAGAATGTTGAACAATCCTTGGAGGATGAGCATAGAATAGTCTACCATTATGAACATCTAACTTATCTCTTGAAAGCTATCAAGTAAGTATATCACTTACAGTCCTTTGGATCTTCGATTTCTGGATGGATTTGTGGGGGTAAAACAAAACAGTGCTAAAAGCCAAAAATTTTAATTGCAGCCATTACACGGTCCGTTTGTTGGACTTGATATGAGTATTGGAATTGATTATAAATCTCAGTGGACTACATATCTAGTGTTTAGATAAAATTCTAATTCTAACTTGCCAAAGTATATGTCAATTAACACATAATCAAACAAAGTGTGATAAAACGATCCAACGATCCAATGTTTATATCTCCTGATTCTCCATTCACTTTTAATCCCGGCAAACAAATGATCCAGTGTTTATTGCTGAGAAAAAAAAAAGAAAAAAAAAAAGATTCGAACTTGACCATGGTGTGTAATTTGTTTTTGCAGAGAAGGGGCTGATGTGAAAGGGTACTTTATGTGGTCATTCCTTGATGATTTTGAGTGGAAGTTTGGTTTTACTGTTCGTTTTGGGATCACTTTTGTGGATTACAAAAATAGTGAAAGTTCTGTCCGGATGAGCCGGACAAATGGGGTTTCTGGATGAGCCATTTGTGGGCCCCATAGTGCTTTTAGGGTGGTAATTTGAACCGTTCATCCTATAGAGCCCGCAAAGCAATATATCCATGCAAAAAATTAGCTCGTTCGGATATTGATAATTGATAGGTATGTTAAAAATTGAATTTTTAGTTTACAAAATTGACGGTGGTGGCCGTTTAACTTAAAAACAGGGTCCATTTGGAAGTTGGGGAGAGGAGTGGAAAGGGAAGGAAAATTTTCCAAACCAATCTTCAACTATATAAGAAAGAAAACCATTCTTCAAATCATGAGTACTCTGTTAATGTAATTGGCTATTTCCGGATTTCGACAAACCATTGGAGTATGTATTTTGTTTGGGTTTGGGGTAGAAGTCTACGATTGTGTCTAGATGCTCCATTCCTTGTGTTGAAGCGTTGAGGAAAAGATGGTGCTCATGCCGGTGCTCACTTTGGTGATTGAAAGGTATAATTCATGCATTTAGCATTTCCATTTAATCTTAATGTTTAAATAAATGCATGTTTTA